>JAQGBW010003108.1:0-17297 GCA_034698625.1 Julus scanicus
TTTTGAGAACAAAGACGATCGCTTCCCGTCATCTTTCAACGCAATTTTATTCAAATCTTCCGATTTCCCATCTTCCGATTACGCAATGAATGTGGGACAAAAGGTAAAGCGCCTAAAACGTGAATCGGAAATTACCGAACTAATCCGAAACATGCTACTTGACAACAACATAAAGCATCCTACCGGCCCTATTCTTTTTCAAAACACCTCGAACAGCGGTTCCAACAACCCCAGCAACGTTCTGGATCAACACTATAGCAATGGAGGCTACTTTTCTGATGTGAAACCGAATAACGACGATGTTTTCCTACATTATCTGAACATTTCAGCTATGAAACAAACTTCCGGGAACAGCCCCGAAGATTACCCAAAGGACCCGATAAGCTCTGATATTTCCCGAGAAGACAAGAGCAACATCGATGTTTTCAGAGATGATACGAGCAACATCGATGTTTTCAGAGATGATACGAGTCACATCGATAGTTCCCTGAAGAGCCCGAGGCACATCAACGTTTTCGCAGAGCACCCGGGCAACGTAGACGTTTCCAGAGAGGACCCGAGCAATGTTGACATTTCCAGAGAAGACACGAGCAACGTGGACGCTTCCGGAGAACAACCGAGCAACGAAGACATTTCCCTAGAGAACCTGAGCAACGTCGATATTTCGAGAAGGACAGCAGATATTTCCGGAGAGGCCTCGTCCTCCGAAGACCTCGAATACTCTCTGATTTGTGACCTAAAGATCGTGGTCGACTTCCGGTTCTTCAACAGCTTTGAATACGATGAGTCTGAAGTGTCCAGCTACTTGTCTCAGTTGCTGGGCCCGGTGGATGTTGCCTTTCGGAGGCTGGACATCGACGGCGACGGGAAACCGGACAACATCGGCTTCTACGTCACCGAGTTGACTATTTACACCAGCCCCCCTGACCCCAACTTCAGTGAGCTTGACCCTCCTTGGGACCCACATGAATTCTTCAGCGAGATGGCATTCTACAACTTCAGCAATGTCTGCGCCGGTCTTCTCTTCACCGACCGCCGTCTGGCAATACGAGATTCCACGACAGGGACCACACTCATCAGGGCTAACCCCACGAACCTACAGCAGGGTATCTGCTCCACCGATATTCCTAAAGTACCGGAAAAGATCTCCAGGTATCCAAAGATCATTGGAATTCCAGGGATGAAATCCAGGAATTCACAAACTAACAAGTGCCTTCCTTTTAAATTCCAGCGTGGACAACCCCAAACCAGAAGAGGAGGATGAGAGGGACTACGGGTCTTACCTGTCAAACGCCGGCGTGGTCAACTTCCGGTCTCTGGAGCGCTCCACCTTCAACGGCGCCGCCATACAGACGCTACATCAGCTGGCACTGATATTTGGCGCCCGCGACGATTCCCCAAATTGCACTGGCGCCCAAGACGACGAGGTCAATCGCTATTTGACCTCCTTCCCACCACCCCCTGGCTACGAAGTCAATAACTGGCGTTTCTCCCCCTGCGCCTCCGTCTCGGTTGGCGAATTCCTGCGTCATAGTGCCCGGCCCTGTCTTCGCTTTTGCAATGCCAGTCAGTGCGACTATCCCATGGAAAGGGCCAACATGGGGCTTCTGGAAGCAAGGAAGGGCTCCACCCCCAGGAGGCACACTGAGCATTGCGCCACCATACCTAGGTCAGGGGGTCAAAGGTCTTCTCACCCATGTCCTGTCCTTCTTCATGTTCTGTTTCTCTTTCAGCTTCAACTTCTGCTACAGCTTCAGATTCTTGGATTTTCAAAAGGTGAACAATGGTGTTTGTGAGCCCTGTATTTTTGAGATGTGAACTGAGAACTGTGAGACTGTTCGAGAGTTTTTCTTGTTTACTTTCGTTGATGCGAGCTTACTTAATGTACATTTAAATGTAACCAAACTTTACAAAAGTTTTGAATTTATGCATAAAAAGTTGGTAGCTGTATGTTTGTAATTATGTCATACAATTGTTAACCAATTTTAGTCAAATTTGAATATAAATCCCCGAAAACCCTTCAACCATACTTATTTAAAAAAAATGCCCTTTCCTCCTCAAGAAGTTCATAATTCAGCTACGAATACATCACTAATATCAATCTTAAAATCTGCAACTACACCGCTTCAAAACAACCGTTTTAGGGACTAAAGTGCCCCTAATCGGTTATTATCGTTATTTAATAAATTGACATCATTTGTCTGGAAAACATTAAAAACTGTGAATAGTGCAAGAATTAACAGTGCTGTAGCGTTTGTAAGATTTTGTCGACAACCGACCATCGTCTTCCACCTCCAAAATATTCAAAACGCTGTGTCTCGGTAAATTATGGCTCGTTTTAAAACGGTTTTTTCTCTTCCATGAATTTAGCCAAGTCCTTTTTCGTAAACTGGAGTAAAAATCACGACTATGTAAATTTAACGCAGCGAAAAGTGGAAAAACAACGGTTTTTTGGCTATTTTCGAACATTGGATTTGTAAAGTTGGATTTTTGACTTCGGATTATGAAAAAGCACGCCATTTTCCTTCGAAAACATTGAAAAGTTTGAAAATCGAGTGATAGTTAACCGAGATACAGCGAATTCTAATAGCAGAAAACATATAACGGAATTTATGGACAAGCCCTACAAAATCTTCACTTAAAACATTTTTTTTGCAAAATGTGCTCGCAAAATCGCGATTTTTTCTGGTAAAGGACAAAAAACACATGTATTCGCGTGGTTTAAGCAAAAAACCGCGAGATTTTAAGAACATTTTTGTTTTTGATGAAAAAAAACGGTAAGGGTATATATACTCTTTGCATTTTTTCAAAAATCGGTGGAAATTCGACTTTTCAAATCGGGTTTTTTTATCGCGGAATTTGAAAGTAGATGTCATTACGAGTAGGAAAAGCTAAAAAACACCAAATTTAAGCAACAAAAACTCGGGTTAAAGCAAAAAAAAAGGTTAGCAAAATCTATGGATGACCCTCATTAAGCAGCGCCGTAGCTTTCTCATATTGAAAGTTTCAGCGGGAATTTCAAATGTGTGATTGCGAGTTTTCATGATCTGAAAAGCTCCCTAAGAAAAGTCGTGTTTTTTATTGCTGATTATGAAAGAGTACGATATTTGCCGTATAAATCACCAAAAATTGAGCGAATTAAGTCATAATTAGCAGAGTTGTAGCGCTTTTAAATTTTGGTGGAGAAATGACCAAATATTCCAGAAAGTCACACTCCCCAAGAATGTAAAGTACGGAAATTCGACTAATTATTGCTAAATTTTCAAGTTGTTTGGTGTTCGAAGTCCCTCTTTCAATAAATTAAAAAAGGTCCCAAGTCCCTGCTTGAATAATACAAAAAAAAATCCAAAATAGAAAATAGAAACGCATTTCTTTTTACTTTAGGAGGTCGTTTATAAATAATAGCAACAGTAAGGAACCAATGACGCTACTCTGGGGTACACCACAGAGTACGTCTGCCTAACGTGATTCAGCTCCATTAATTGATTACAACCATTTGCTTTCTTACTATTAGAAATGTGGATATTCATGAAATTGTAGGGAGACTACTTCCATGATTTCAATTTTAATAATAAACGTTGAAGTGCGAAATCCAAAAATATGGCATCGAATTCGTGGCCATTGTTTAATGAGTTTTGGATATCATGAATAAACAGGGCCAGCTTCCTTTCCCAAGAACGTCCCAAAATTCACTTTTTAGAAGCAATTTATTAACATAAAAATTATATTCTTACATATACATTACTGTCAAATATTTTGTCGTGCCTGAAAGCAGTTCAAATATGATATGGTGAAAACAAATTGATTTGGTAGGAAAAATAGCAACACTTACATTCTCAGAAGAGTTGTAGATTGAAGGTGGTCGAACCATTTTTAGCATGTCCTTTCTTGGTCGAAACAAACAGATAGACATTCCTCGCCTGAAGAAGGTGGGTTGACATGTTCTTAGAGGCCTTAATCTGAGACTTACCTGCATATAGTAGACCCCGCTTAAGAACTTTTCCCCTTTAAGACGTCAACTTTTAGCGGTCCCAAATTATTGTTTCCCCGGATCAATGTTTTCCCGTATTTAAAAAGGAATCTCATAATCACAAGAGTACAATTATAATGGAATTTGAAATCAAACGTGTTTTATTATTCTTTTGAGCATTTGTCCTTGAACCCGGAAAAATATACAAATAATATCTTAAATGAGATATTTGATGATGAATGCTAACTTATAAGGAGATACCTCAAGGCCGTATACTATATGGGGGATGGGGGGATCTTGGTTATAGATCCCCCCGAAATCTTTCGACGCCAAATTAGTTACTCTATAATAATCCAAAATAAAAAATTCGAGTTTCAAAACCAAAAAGCAATGTTCGAAAAAACCGACCTCAGAAAACCATTATTTTTGCATATCACTGTCTGGAAAACTCCCTTTGGAAAATAGAATTTTGTACTTTGAATTATAAAGAGCACATCATTTAGCTTCGAAAACACCAAAAAGTGCGAAAATCGAGCGATAATTAACCGAGATACAGCGTTTATAAGATTTTGACGAAAATTAACCACCCCCCACATCGTCTTCCAATCCCAAAATATTCAAAACGCTGTAGCTCGGTGAATTATGGCTTGATTTTTAAAGTGTTTTCACTCCTTTAACGTACGTGACGTTGTCTTTTAGAATCTGTCATCAGAAATGCAATTTTGTAAATAAAACGCAGCCAAATACGGAAAAACAATGGTTTTTGGGCTGTTTTCGAACATTCTACTTACATAATTGGATTTTGACTTCGGCTTTTGAAAGAGCACATTATTTGCCTTCGAAAACACCAAAAACTGTTAAATTTGAGCGATAATTAACCGAGATGCAGCTAATTTTAATAGCAGGTAACACATGACGGAATTTATGGATTATCCCTGCAAAATCTTTACTTAAAACATTTTTTTTCGAAAAATGTGCTTGCAGAATCGCGGTTTTTTCTGGCAGAGGATTAAATGCAAATGTCTAAGCGTGGTTTAAGCAAAAAACTGCGAAACTTTGAGGACATTTTTGTTTTTCGTCAAAAAAACGGTAAGGGTATGTATGCTCTTTGCATTTTTTCAAAAATCGGTGGAAATTCGACTTTTCAAATCGGGATTTTTTTCTCGCGGAATTTGAAAGTAGATGTCATTACGAGTGGGAAAAGCCAAAAAACACCAAATTTAAGCAACAAAAACTCGAGTTATTAGCAAAAAGGGATTACCTGCAGCAGACATAGAATATGGATGACCCTCATTAAGCAGCGCCGTAGTGCGCTTAATGTGCAAGTTTCAGCGGGAATTCCAAATTCAAAACGCTGTTGCTCGATGAATTACGGCACAAATTCCAAAGCGTTTTCACTTCCACGACGTACGTGACGTTCTTTTCCCGATTTTCAAAACTGGTAGACACCTTGTTTATGAATGAAGACGAACATAACCAATTTATAATGTACAATACTTTATTATTCACCCCAAACGTTGATTTTTCACCTTAAAATATAACCTGGGAATGTTCCAAAATATAAAAATGTGTATGAGCAAGTGGCAAAAAGTGACGAGTAAAAAAAAGAACTCAACGCCCAGCATTTTTAAGGATTTTCGATACCCCAACTGGCAATGAATGAGCAATGACCGTTAAACTTATGTTATTATAGACCAGGGTCGTCCAACTTTTAATCTACATGAAAACACGTCCATACTACTATCATTTTGGTAGCATGTAAAAAATGTACATTCTGTGATGTATTCAAAGAACATTTCATGTGGACACATTCCTGGAAAAATTTCACCTTATCATCATCTTACGGGGTCTGTCAGTTAAACTTGACAGTGACCTCTGAACCCTATCGGTCCTGGGGGTGCGAAGGAGGGAAACCAGAGAATTTAGGAAACGTTAAAAATCCGTTAAAATTGCTCCCAACCTGCCTCCCTGAGAAAGTGAACCCCAAAAAAAGATAGAAAAATAAAAGCAACAAGACCGAGGTTTGAAACAAGTCTCTCTGGAATTTTTCTTTCTTTTACAAAATCTTTGCAAAGAAGATCAACTGCGCGATAAGATCCTCGCTTCGTCATAATAAATTACGATTTGGCCATGATTGCGATTAGGTCGTTTCCCTGGAAAAATCTATTGTTCGAGGTGAATGTAGAGTGTAAAAATACAAACTTGAACAATTTTTTTTTGTTTTTTATCGTTTGCTAGAAAAAGATGATGTCAAAAACGTTTGACTATTTTGTTTCTACGCCGAGTCGCGACATCATAATCCCAAGGCTTCCTTAAGGAGTGAAGCAACGTCCGAGGATTCTTCGCTGCCGGATTCTGTGAAACGAGTAAAGAAATTGTCAACGAGTGATGACGAGTTGTTTTAACGAAAAAACTCAAACTTGGGTTATATTTTTAAAAAAGCTTTTAAAATCATTTTTGTTAAACGTAAATAATTTTTAAAATTTTAAAAATAAATATTGCACAACTCAAAATAAAAAAGGTCAAAAAAGGATTCGAAGCTACGGGAAAAGTTGAAACTATACTCACTGGAGTTGCTTGAAGTGACTTCTTTCTCCAACTTCAGTTTCCGTTGCGCCGATTGCAAAATTCCTTCTTCGATGGTGTCTTTGCTGATGAGGCGCATTATTTGGACCGTCCTGAAAAGTTAAAAGGACAGATTTTTAGCTTTTGCAAAAAGGACCGATAGGATAAGGACTCGTTAAGTGCGAATTAAAAGCAATCCGATTGCAACGGAAACGTTAAATACACGAATATAAGAACAAGTGTTTTAGAAACCATTCCGTTTCACCAAAACTTGTTCATAAACCAGATTGTTAAAAGCGTAAAACTAATTATGCAAACCGACCTCGTCTGTCCTATGCGATGGCATCTGTCTTCCGCCTGCTTGTCGTTGTACGGATTAAAGTCAATATCGTGCAAAACCACAATGTTGGCCGCGGTCAGGTTGATCCCGAGGCCGCCGGCGCGGGTTGACAGCAGGAACACGAAGATGGAGTTGTCGTTCGTGAACCTGTCGATCAGTTCTTGCCTAGACAACCAAAACCAAGCAGCGGGTAAGTTGTCAAAATCCAGACTTTTTTATATTTCTGGAAGCATTAGTTTTAAACTTACCGGTCTGATACGGCCGTTGAGCCATCAAGGCGGATGAACTTGTGCCCTTTTATGTTCATGTACTCTTCGACAATGTCCAGGATCATCACAAACTGGCTGAACAGTAAGATGCGGTTGTTCTGGTGAAAGAAAACAAGGTTTAATGCCCTTGGAAAATGGATGTCTAAAAGCTGACTTAATATTCTGATTAACGGATGAACCACGGTTAATTTTGTATAAAATAGTAACTTCTTCGTTTGTTAAAGCAGTGTGAAAAACTTGGAGGCGAGATTGTCTGTTATGACGAAATTAAAAGACGGGTGCCATCGTCAACTTCTCACCGTTTTTTTCGCTTCCTCCATGATTTGATTCAGCTGAATAAACTTTCCCGAATCGATGATGTGATGGGGCTCCAAAGCGTGAGAAGACAAGCCCTTGTACATTTTGCACAGTTTGTGCAACTCGAAATCGGACATCACTTGCATGTCTTCGAAAATCAAATCCTCCTTTGCCTCTTGGTGGGTCGGCTCCTTGAATAACAAAGAAAAATCAACTAAGGTTTATGTCAGCCACCAGAACTTGTCAGATTTAATCCCCTTTTTAAAACATAAAACGGGACAGAAAATTAACACTGCTATCTTACTTTGAGCATGAGCTTGGACATGATTCGTAAAACATCGTCCGTGTAGATGTATCGCATGAGAAGCGGATGGTTGGCCAACTTCCTGAGCTGCATCATCATGGCCATGCCGCTGTTGCCGCTGACCACCACATGCTTTTCTTTGTTGTCCCGCACCTGAAATGCACCGCATCAACAGCATTATCATATGCAAAATTTGTTGCTTTCATATTTGTCGCGACCCGCATATGCAAGATTCTTCTTACCTGCCGCGACAGCTTGAACACCAGACTATCGTACTGCTCCCTCTGGTTGAGGGCCAGTCGGCAATGGACGACTTCTTCCGTTTTCTTGGGCAGTTGGCTGAGGACTTCCGACTTCAGCCTTCGCAGCACAAAGGGCTTCATGATGTTCTTAGCCTGCTCGATGCGGTCCTTTTCGAAAGAGCTGCGTCCTTCCTCTGACGCTTCTCTCTGTCGGAATCAAAAGCGGAAGACGTTTATTTTCTATCAGAAACGAGATTTACATCAATTCCGGCATATTCGTACACTTACGTTGACCAAGGTAAACATGTTCTTCAAGTGGTTGATCTTCCCCTCGAACATGTTGGGCATGACGAAAACCAACAACGACATCAACTCCACCAAATTGTTTTGGAGTGGAGTCCCGGTCAACAGCAGGCGACGTTCAGCCTGATGCAACGAGACAGCATTTAATAGAATTTAATTTTGAAGACATATTTTCAAGCTACGGAAAACTTGAGTCTCAGGGGTGGTTACGAAACCATAAACGATTTTTTCAATTTTTTATACCACAAAATTTCCTTACCTTAATTTTCATTAGATACTGATACCGCTGCGTCTCCATGTTTTTCAGCAAATGGGCTTCGTCGTAGATGACGTAACGAAAGCCAACTTTCCTGAACAGAGATCTGTCTTCCGCATTTCCAGCAGCCAAATTATAACTGAAGTAAATCGAAAGAAAGCACATTGTAACTAAATCCGTTCCGGTATTATTTTAGAAGCAAAGTTTGTACGTACGTGGTAACGAGGACGTTGAAGTCGTCTTCTCGTCCTTTCAGTATCCTCATTCTCAAATGTCGCCTGTCGTCCATTGCGCCATGGTAAGTGAGAAGATTTGCCGTTGGCCACCATGTCTGCAGCTCGCGGATCCAATTGTCTGCGTGAAAATAATGACATTCGGTAACACTTTAGTCAACCTGCATCTAATTTTTCAAAAACTGTGCCCGTTTTTAAGTTAAAGACTTGTCGTTTCTCTCATGCTCCTCACCTAGTGTGGACGCTGGTACAATAACGAGGTGCGGCCCATCGTTTCCCTCAGCCATGAGGTGTGCGAGGAAGGCGATTGTCTGCACAGTCTTCCCCAGGCCCATTTCGTCGGCCAGGATGCCACTGACCTTCTGCTGGTGCAGGAGGACCAGCCAGTTGAGACCCAGCATCTGGTAGGGCGACAGGCTCATGTTCTCGTTCAGCAGTTCTGGTTGCTCGGTCAGGTAACCCTCCTGGTCGCTGCCCCCTTCCATCAGCCTCGCCACGCATTCCCCCAACTTCTCGGCCAGGTTGGAGCACTTCCTCATCAGTTGTGCCACGATTTTGCGCGAGTGCAAAAGTTCCTTGGCCTTGTTCAGCAGCTCCGTGTGCACACTTTTTCCCAACTGGAACTTTTTGACCTACGGCGTGAGCAAAAGGAAAATCGGAATCCGATACGCAAGAGTTTACACCATCGAAAAAACCCCGAAGGAAAATACGTAACGGGTATGACGGAAGTTCCTCACCAAATCGCACCATCCCTTGAAAGGCCGCATTTCTAGGATGACTTCAGCTTTCTTTTTGCTGCAACCGGGAATGCGGACGAGTTCATCCATGCAGGCGTCGGAATAGAAGGTGAGGACCATTTGTCGAGCGGGTGTCAGTGTGTCGTCGATGTCGCTGTCCTCACTACCAATATTTAAATGTAACAAATGATGGTTTGGACAAGTGTCAAATAACAACGCCGCCAACTTATTGAAACGAGTTGTTGATATTTCACTTGCCTGTCATAAACCACATCCTGTTCTTTGATGTAAGCATCGTCATTGTCGTCTTCGTCGCGACATTTTAGCCGTTGCTTCCTTCTCGATGGTTTCCCTGAAAAAAAATGATACTTCAGCATAAAAATCAACGAAAATTTTTCATAAATAGATTTTTTTTTAGTTTATTCTCAATCCGAATTTTTATAATTCGGTGTCTAGATTTTAAAATGTACCTCTTTTTGAGCCGCTGGCTTGGGCGCCGGCCTCATTGTCGCTGCCATCTGATAAGAATATCACGCCTTTGCTTGCGGAATCGCCAGGCTTTTTCGTCTTTGGTCCCGCATATGTTTTGTCGTCTTCGTCACTGGACTCGCGGCGAATCCTGATCTTCCTTTTCCGATGGGAATGCTTGCGATCTGTTGATGTTGATTAAATAACCATTGATCAAAAATGCCTTGCCATGACAAGAAATTTTCAAACAGGTGGACAAGCGTTGAAGAAACACATACCAGCCAAATCTTGCAAATGGTCTATGGTCTTGTCAACGCACCAGTCATACTGAATTAAAATATCTTGTAGTTCCTAAAAAAAAAGTCGTACAGTTTTAGCAATAAGTGTAAAAAAGAATGATATTAAAGAGTACAATACTCACCATGAAATCCCACTGTGGAAATAAGGCAGTGATTTTGCTAAGAGACCTTTCCTTACGTTGAATTTCTGCATCGTCCACTACATTGCTGGATTCGTCGCCTGCAACTGAACCCTCGTCGCTGCTCTCGATGACGAATCGTCCTCTCTTGCGGTTTGGCTGATCCGAAGTGGATTCCGAACTTCGTTCAACCACATCTTTACTGTCAGAAACAGCAGGCGAAGCGGATTGATCGTCATCGCTGCTCTCCACCACGCACCGAGTTCGTTTCCCCGGCAAATTGATGAACGCCTGCTTGATTTTGGCAGAGAAATCTGAAGGTGTAGGTTCTTTGGCAGTGTTACCGTTGGACGATGACACCATCAAACTCTTGCACCCCGAAAGCAGGTTAAAGCTATTTCGTATACAGGATTTAAAGTCTTCAGGAGATGCGACGGCTTTAGAATCGCTTAAAGCAAAAAATAAATAGAACCCAAAATGTCAGCATATCATTCAAAGATCCAAGACTAGAGGGTTTTTTTAGCAACTTTGGACGCTGGATTAACAAACAGTTAGCTGTGTGTTGTGAGTTTAAAAACGCTGGGTTTCTCAGATGAATTATAGGAAGGTGAGGAATGCGAAAAAGCGTTGGGAAAAGGTTTTGGTAAGACAGAAAACAATTAGGGGATAGTAAAAAATGCTTTCCAACACCGAATCTATCACAAAAAACTGTGGAAAGGTAGTCAGTAATCAGTACGTATAGATTTCTCCAAAGATATTAGAAAGGGTAACCAGGCTCAACAGATGAAGGGCAAGGGCTCGCCAACACCGAATATATAAAAAAGCTGCTGCTTTTAAAATAAAATTAAAATATCACCTGTTTGAAGAATTTGTCGGCGAGTCATTCTCCGATTCCGAATCAGTCACCAGTCGCCGGGTGGTTTTCTTGATCGGCGATTCGCCGGAACCTAAAACGAAAATCAATGTGGGTAGTATTTTTGTATCTCGAATTAGCAAGGCAAGCTTAATTACCTCAAGGTTAATTATCAACACCCCTACCATAGTCAACATGCATACCTTCATCGGTGTTTCGCGAATCGTCCTCCCGTCCGCTACCAAGCTCGAATTCATTCCGCGGAACGTATTTTTCCTCGGAAACGTTGTTGACCGATTTGAGAATCAACTTTTCGTCTTGTTTCTTGTAGGCGAATTCCTTGATTTTGTCTAAAAGGTTACTTTTACCATTACTAATTTCATGTTCTATTTCGTTCTCGTTTGGCATTTTTTTTTACTTATCAAACGATGAAACCACGCAAAGAAAACGCCGTTAAATAAATTAAAACTAAACGGCGAAGTTATCACAGACGACGTAGATTCATAGTCGATTAGAATCCGATAATTAATTCACATTTCATGTAATTTTAAAAGAAGAAAATGCGAGGACGACTCCAGACTACCATGGCGGCGAATCACAAAGAACATGACAAGTGGAACAGATTACTCCTTTCAAACAGAGGGTCTCAAATTTGACCAATAAACACTCTTGTGCCAATCTTCACATATCAGCTATGCAATGCACGATGATAGAGCTCGTGGACTACTAACCAATGGCGTCGCTACTAATAGATCAGCTGACCTGCGTTCCAACAATAGAACCCACCTGCTGGAATAAAAGGTCAAGTTGAACTTTGAACTCTTCCTATTTCAAGTTCATATTTTGAACTCGTTCCATTATAAGTTCAATTCAAAACTCGTTCTAGTGAGAGTTCAACTTTGAACTATAATTATATTAAGATTTGAGAAAGTATATGGGGTTTAAAAAACTGGCATCAACCCTATCTATCACATTTAAAAATGGCGAGAATTTTTAAAATAAACTAAATTGAACTGAATTATTTTGACAGGATTAATTTCGGTTAAATTCTTCGTTGCGAGATGATAAACTTATACGACTACACAAAACCTTGCGGAGATATTTTCCAACAAACAAAAACAACAACAGATTTGAAGTTCGGTAGATTCTCAAAACTATCCAATTTCTCAAATTGGACTCCTGTAAAAGATGTAAAACTTTCCCGGACAAACCTTGTTAACTTGACAGTTTGCTTGTGCCAAACTGCCGTCATTGGTTAATCAAAACACCTGCAAAATCAAAAATTTTCATCTTCTTTCTAAACATTCGGTCAAGGTAAAAAAGACTGGCTACTTTAACATATCGTTTATTTAAAAAATACGAATTATATCAGAAGTTCGATGGTCGTTTGCAAATTTGGGGTTCGATTTGTCGTAATTTCACGGAAATCCTGCAAATCGTCCCCCGCCTTTCCCCGCAAAAACTCTTTCGAATTAAATTGAATTTGGCGTTTTGAGAGGAGAGTCTCGCAATTGCAAATTTCGGAAATCCGTGTGGTTAATGAGAAGAAAAAAAAAAAAGGCTGTACAGTAAAGAATATTTTACACTAACTAACTGATTTGACAATATATGGTAACTGGAGTATTTCCGACCTCCGATCAAAATGAGAAACCGTTGTGAGGAACTGTGGAATCCGCGAGTTGGAGCGTCCCCTGTTCGGTCACTTCCGGGCCCATGGAGTTCTCGTTCTGAAATGAACCACACAAAAACTGTTAATAGAGCAAAGTTTAGTCGAGCAACCGTGGATGAATGGCGGCACTCACCCCATCATCCTGGCTGAAGTATTTCTCGATGATCTTCAGAGCTAGATTGTAGATTACGTCGTTGTCGTGTTCCTGGAGCTGCTCGATCTTGTCCAAGCCCCCACACTCCTCAATCATGACACAAATCTTGTTATCTTCGTTAATCTTGGAAGCAGCCTGGGAAAAAAAAACCGGCACGTTAGGTTATAAAAGAAAAGCCCGCAATTGTCATCTAGAAATATTTGCTTAAGAACTGCCGTAAGAGACTGTACCTTAAGAATTTTCAGCAGGCCTTCCAGAATTATCATTATTGTCTTGGTGTCCTTGTTGTTGAGCAAGGCGCAGAACGGTGGGATGAAGCCACGCATGACCATTTCTGCGATCTGTGCAATTTCACCACCAGATGCAAGGTTGGTCACCACCCAAGCCGCTTCCTTCTGAGCCCTAGAATCGCCCTGGAGGAGGAGGAACAACGAAAACCGCTGTCAAAAACAATCTCAAAAGAGCCTAAAAACAAACAAGAGGGGGAAAAGAAGAACTCACCTCTGACAGAATGTCCTTGAGGGGAGGGAGGAGCCCAGCATCGATGACTGCCTGGATCTGCTCCTGGCTTCCGGCGGTGATGTTGGAAAGAGCCCATGCAGCTTCTTTCTGTATGTTCGTTCTGGAGCTGGTCAGCAACCTTGGGAAAGCAGCCAAGGCTCCGCTGTCCACTATCACTTGGGTCTAAAAACATGCAATAACAAGGATTAAAAACCACAGACTTGCCATCGATCGGCGCATTTTTGGATTTTCTGCAAGGTCTACTTGCCTGTGCGTCCGTGCCGGTGACTATGTTTCCGATGGTCCTCAAGACAGGTGTAATGATCGCAACGTCGGGAAACCCCAGTAGCTCCACCAAGCGCGGCACTACTCCAGCAGCGATCACTTCCTCGATTTTGTCGTCAGTGCCATCAGTCAAATATGATAGAGCCCAGCAACTGTCAGTGATTACATCCTTATCTGCACACAAAAATGATTGTGGATTAGACAACGACACAAAGCCCCTCAAGACCTCATGGTCACTAAACCACCCAGTTCGGTCAACACCATTTGCAGATGTCTGGGAACGGTGGAATTTGTCAGATGTTGGACAGTTAGTTATAGTTAGAAACACAATCGACAAAAAATGTCTTTCATAATTTTCTATAACAAATTTCCAAATATGCGCAATTCAAATATCAAGTTAAACAAAAGCTGATTTTCCTAAATGGGGCCTAGAGGGTACTACAGTTTGGCTGCGTTAAGGGCATTATATCACTAAATCTTAATCCAATGCTGTTTGACACCACAAATGAGGTTCAAAACTCATTGTTAACTCACCGTTACGGTAAATGAGTTGAGCAAGAACTGGAAGGCACTGCTTGATCACGTGGAAGGGCGGGGAAGGGTTTTTGTTTCTACACAAGTTTGACACAGTCCAAGTAACATTACGCAGAAAAGCATCCTAACGGAGAAAAAGAAATGACATTGTGCAAAATTTTTAAACAAAAACAACAAAGTTAACAAGAAAAATTTGCGTAAACGAAAATGAATTATAAAGTATTATTAAAATCTATCATACTTACGGAAACCTGAAGGGCAAGATTAAGCATGGGGCCAACCACTCCGTTATTTATCACAACATCTCTGAGATCAGGTCCGTCACCTGAATGCATACAAAATAATCGTTACTTTACTGGAGAAACATAACAACATGCTTAAAATCGTGACTAAGTGGCAGCCTGTATCAAGTCAAGTGATTTTACAAGATGTGGACCCTCATGGGTCCCAAAAACTCTGCAAATCAGTTCATTAAAAGCTCAAAGGTGTAATTAGACCAAAACGATTGAGCACCTCTACTCTTATTGAAAAATAAAGATTCTTTAGTCACAATTTTTAGGCAAAGTTAACAACAGATTTATGTCAAAACCATACTTTACCAGCAATATTTCCAAGAGCCCAAACCGCCTGTTCACAAACGTTCATGTTATTGGAGGACAGGAGGCGAACAAAGTGTGGTACAGCACCAGCTGCGACCACAGTTTTCGTCTGATCCGAGCTACCAGACGCGATGTTGGTCAGTGCCCAGGCAGCCTCGAACTGGAGGGCGGGGTATTCGTCTGACTGCAGAAACTCCACAAGCCTCGGCACGATCCCGGCGTGTATCATCGAATCTATGGGAGGCTTCTTCTCTTGGGACAGCATCTTTCTTGCTGCCTGTGTGCACTGGAGCTGAAGTTGCGGCTCGTAGCTGTTGATGCCTGACATGATCTCTGGCATCGTAAGTGTGGTTTGTTGCTAAACAGGTTAATTGGCATCGTTACACAACAGTAACACACATTTTTCTGGTGTATATTAACTTTACAACTCATCGACTTACGTTATTTTGTTCCTGCAAAGGCGACAGAGCTAGGGCTTCGCTTCCCTCTTCAATGTTTCTTCGTTTCTGGAGTTGGTCATCCTTTTTCTGCTTTCGAAGCTCGACGCTGACTTCGCCCCGTCGACGCCTCATTTCCTTAAGGTGAGAGTAAATAAATTATTAGAACGTTGTGATCTGGATTGACCAGGTCGACTAAATATTCATTCGAAAGCCTATGGTTAAGCAACTTACAGCAGCATCCTTGCCTTTGTTTTTGAAACCTTTAAGACGCAGGTCCTGTCCAGACATGGTGATGGTTCAGGCTAACAACGAATACAAAATGAATAAACAAATCCTGAAAGTACAAAAATTGCAAACAAAAATTTAAGAATCAAACGAAGTAGGTAGAGCATGTAGTCAAGCAACTCAAGTTCAACAAAAATTAATTAGTTTCAGTATTCTCATGGTTTTATTTTCATCTCTCTACATATCGCCTTTGTTCAAGTACATTTTCAACCATTTACTTAGTTAACAAATTTACAACCTTTATATAATCTTTCTTTTTTATTACGTAGAAATAGACAAAACAAAACGGTCGTAAAGGCGAACAGTCAATGTTCTATAGGTCGTAAGTCGACGAATGGCTGTATTCGCCAAATTTGCATATTAGTGGGCTGCAGAGGAAGATATTGGATTAATTTTGTATTGCTTCCATAGAAGAATTTAATTAGAAAAATAGGAATTTAAACTGATTCAAACAAAGTTTGGAAGAAAATTCATGAACACGACGAGTTCATGACCTTGTAAGGAACAAAAGCCGGCCAAAGTACACCATTAGGAAAGTTCAATGGCATCGTGCATTTTTTAATAACAAACCAGGAACAATGTAGGAAGTTAAAATTAATAATTTACTAATTAACCAATACCAAATTAAATCGGTTATGATTAAATATTTATGGACATTGCAAATGGTGGTTGGAATTGTCACCATTATAGGACTTGCGAAAAGTTTAAAACCCTATGTGACGGCTACTCAAAAGAACTTTTAAAACCTTCAGGGAAGCACAAAATCACCGCGGATTGTAATTACTATATCCAGAGATAATAAATGAAAATTTCTAACCTTAAAACAGGAAAATCGTCGAAAATATTCGGTAAAAAAGTAGAAAAATACAAAGCAAAACAAAACGCAAACGTACACGATGACGAGCACTGAAACACTGAAATTTAAAATGACTGTTCCAGCGTTTGTAAATGTGTGCGAGATGGCGATTGGTCGAAATGACGAACCTCTGATGTAACGAAGATGATCATTGGTCCGATGGCAAACCCCACATTCCAATTGGTCAGGTGATTTCAAACGAACAAAATTTGAATTTTAAACAGGATTCCGATGACGTAATCTGTATTTGACACATTGTATTTATTAATTTAAATTCCAGAATAAAATATATTAATTTAAAATTTTATTCTAGGGCTGTTTTCGATGTAAATTTATACACATAATTTCAGTCTGAATTCCATGGCCCGTTTCTGGTTAGTCTCTATGCGCATGCGCAATTGTATTGGATCAAAATTTAAATTATGACCCACTGGACCCATAGAGCCAACTGGACCCAATGCACAATTTAGTATGCAAACAGTATTTTATTAAAATATGCATACTATTTTTTGGAAAATAATCATTGAAAAATTAATACAAAGTCATTATTTTTAAAGCTAAGTACGCACTGCCAAAACATTTATAAAACATAATCATAAAACACGAAACATACACAAAATATCTTGGTGTGTCCAGAAATCCATGTTTTGAAACAGGCCATGTTTTGAAACATTTGATGTTTTGTTTTATTTCGATCGCTCGAGAGGCGGTCGGGATCA
>JAQGBW010003109.1:0-17292 GCA_034698625.1 Julus scanicus
AATTATTTGTAACCCCGATTTAACGTTTTCCCGTTTCGTACGTTTTTTACCCCTGGTCCTATGAAAAACGTAGAATCAGGGTTCCACTGTATTAACTATTGATTGGTTATTGGAAAAATTCTAAAAAAATTAAAGAATCATTATGACATTACATACACTTTAAATACTAAGTTTCATAATTTTTGAATGAAAATTGAAAAGTCGTGACTGAAGGGGATATAAGAAGGGCCCCAACCATTGTACTTGGTAAAATTGCTGATAAATGTATACTGTCACAGATTAACGATCATATTATACCCAAGATCCCTTGCAATCAATATGGGAGTAAAAAAATTCCAGCGCCCTAAAAATTATATTTAACATTTACAATCAAATTATCACTGCTATGGATACAAAGATTGCAATTGTTTTATGTAAAACAGACGTTGCCAAAGCGTTCGATACCAAAACCCACAACCACATTTGGGGATCACTTGAAAAAATGGGCATTTCAGGCTCTGCTCTAAAACTATATGAATTATTTCACCGATAGGACCCTATAGATATCATTTGATCCCAATATATAATTACATTCACACTCTATTGGGGTGATACAGGGTTCCTCCTTGGGACCTTTCTTGTATACTGTCAAGACACCACACTCCTTAAATTGGATTACAGAAATCCTGTCTACTGTTATGTAGATGACAATTTCTTTGTTAAATCCACCCCTATTGAAAGGATACAGTATACCATGAATGAGATTGATAAGGATTTCAGCATTATGGAAGAATGGTATAACATTCATTCCATGAAGCTCAACCCTTATAAGACACAAAAAATGATTATCTGTCGTAAACCCTGACAAGAAGTCTCTCAATATCCAACTGTGAGATTACCCCAACAAATTAGGATATCACGACAAAAAAATTCAACTACAAATTTCTTCGAAAAAATAGAAACTTGAATACATTTACATACTCTGCTGCTGTTTCGTCATTAAATTAAGATAAGTTAAAACCTCTATTGTTGTCAAAAAATTGTTTCTTTTAACCAAACTGATGTGGTAATATTGAAAAATACAAACAAATTAAAAAAACAATATATTCTGTGCTCAAACCATGCGAGTGTGATGTTCATTATTAGATTCTTGACGAAAGAACCTTAACTTTTCCACAGGGGTGTTTATCACACCCGGTCAAGGGAACTAACCTTTCCCATACGGTGAGAATAAAATAAAAAGTATTTTTACCTAAATTACATTGGCGCAGTCGACAGGGTTTATTAAAATTATTTAATAAATTTTGGTCATAATTAGTGAAAACTGTATGGAATAAAAGAAAAAGTAAATTGGTTGTTGACTAATTATTGTTATCAAACTACCAACTCTCGCACTCGCAGGGTATTGAGAATATCAATTTAAGTCAATGAAAAAAGGTAAAACTACATAAAATAATTTCAAAAGTCTTGATAATGATGTTGAGAAATTACTTGCTAGAGAATTGATTTAATTATGATTCTATTTTGATTTAATTCAAAAATTAATAGTAAAAAGTTTTTAGCATTTTGCTTAATTTAAAAGTTAGTTACAATTTGTTGGGTTTTGATTGTATAATTCAATTTTAATTAAAATTCGCGTTCTGAATAATATTGTGTCAGATAATTATTTGATGGAATTGGAGATTACGGCCTTGTTTTCAGAGGCTGCGCACAATTTGCCCACGCCTAGTACCCTTTTGACCAAACATTTTAATATTTATGCTACGGTATATTTTGAAGTACTTTCGAGAAAAACTAAACTTATAAATGCAGGACTATTGGTGAAATTTCCTCCCTATACGAACTGGGGATTAAAGTATTTATTTAAACTAAAAAACTATATAAGTACAAAGGAACCGCAAGAAATAATTTTTGAAATAGAAAATCGAAGAGCAACGCCCTTACGCATCTATCCAGGAGCAATAATAGGATATTTGTTCCACAAAACAGATTTGAATCTGGGAATACGTCTTGTGAATCCCATATGAAGAATAATGGAAATACCTACTGATTGTTAAAAAAAATGAAAAAGAAACAAAATTAACAGCAATATGGCTACTCCTGCTTCTTCATCATTTTTGGAAGTTACACATATTCAGGGTATAAATCCTTTGAATTTATTACCAACATTTAATGATGATGACACCATGACAATAAAAACATATTTAAAGGGTTTTGATGATGTAAAGAATATGGCAGGCTGGAATGACACCACCGCCATTATTGTGTTAAAGTCTAAATTAAAAGGAAACGCAGCGAGATTTTAGCAACTGAGTCCCGAGAACCAACGGAAAAGATATGAGCTTTTGCAAACAGATAATCTACAAAAGCCAATGAAATCTTTGACAATGCTCCTACGGATAGAGAGAAAACGCTAATGTTATCTCAATTTCGATCAGGACTTTTGCCACAGTATCAAATGTCAGTAATAAGTAAAGATTCTCAGACGTTGGAAGAAGCAATACAAGACGCCGAATTAATTGAAAGCAATTAGACAATATTAAACAAGGGGAAGGTTAACTTTATGTTAGATACTAGACTCGGAAAAGACTTGATGAACATCTGATGTCATTTATGGAGAAGTTAGGAGGCACCAGATTTACATTCCAGCAAGACAATGCTCCTGTGAGGGTCGAACCTTGCCCTCGAATTTTGATTTTCGGAATTCCTTTTCTTTTGGTTATTTGGCAATCATGCAAATGAGCAATTAAAGATAATTACTCCAAATTGGACTCGCCCAATTTAGAAAGGCCTTAGGCTAATAAAACGCATTTAAAAGAGCTGCCTGGGCCAGAAAAAAAGGCAGTTCAGCATGAGCACCGGCACCGGCCAGCGGATGCTATGCCCGGCCCCCGACTCAACGAAAGAAAGTGCTTGGCCCCATAGTACCAAACGTGTATCAATACTTGTGCAAGTTGCTCAATAAACGGATTTAACCTGCAAACTCGCTTTGGACCGGTCTTGCAGCGCTGTAACCCTTTGAAGGCCTGAGTAAGGGACCTTGCAGTGATCGCCCGCAACCAGGACGCCTACCCGACAGTTAAATCCCTTGCACTCCTATTCATAATGCTAAGTCAACTTGGGAATGGTTTTTAAGCAATGGTGTCTGTGTTATAGATTAACCTGCATGTTCACCAGATCTAAGTCCTATTGGAAACCTATGGGGTATAATGGCAAGGACTGTATACAAGCACGGCTGCCAGTTTACGAGTGTTGAAGATTTGAAAAAGGCAATTCTGGCTGCATGGGACGTAATTTCTGATGAAACTCTGCATACCCTTATTAGATCTATACCAAACAGAGTGTTTAAGGTAATTGCAAAAGGTGGACGCTTTATCGGCTATTGAATATATTTTTGTAAAATTTTATTTGTCGTGGCTCTATCATTTTGGAACATACAAAAATTCCCAAAAATGTGAAAAATGTGCATAAATTTTGTTTTCATCTATTTTTTATCGCATAAATCATGTACACTATGTAAAATGAGCTAAATAAGCGAGATATATAGTAAATTGTTTATTGAATTAATTAGTGATTAAACTATTCTAGAAAGTATGACTGGCTATCTTTTTGGGGCAGACTTTATAAGTTAAACTCATGCATGCTCATCTGTGGTAGAGGCCTTCTATGGGTTTTGCAAATGTACCTCTCACATCATCCCTAAAAAATCCATGGAAGGAGGCCACTGGCATGGATAAACATATAAGGTCACACCCAACTTTAGTCCAAGCCTTATCCATGGGTAGCTTGAACCACATCTTTATTCTATTCAATTCAATTTAATACCCATCAGTCAGCACAGGAATGCTATGTTACAGGGGGTAAATTACCCAACTACAACAGATACAACAAGAGGTTTAAGATAAGCAACACCAGATATACACGATCAACAATACATTCAACAATTCAACAATACCTCAACAATGAGGTCTTACAGAATACATATGATCAACAATGATTTCAGACATTAGTGGTTAGTAGCATTATCACAGAAATTTGGACTTTAGTATAGTAGCCTATTCCATTGCCTAATCGCCTGCTAAAAGAAAGACCAATAGAACGCATCCATCTTGGCGCTAAGCTCAAACAACGGGTCAGAGCGATTATGCCTCCCTCAACAGTGGACGTTAGCTATCAAGATGTGAGATACGAGCTGCAAATTATTAGGAAGACGAAGACAGCTGAATTACCCCCTAGACAACTTTTCTTGTCTGCTCCTTAATTTTTTTCCACTTTAAAGAGCTGATCATATCCGTCACACTCGCAGTACGCTGGTAGTCACTCTTAACAAATCTGGCCGCCCTACGCTGGACCATCTCAATATTCTGTATACAAACCATCCTATGAGGGTTCCAAATAGGTGTGCAATACTCCAACATCAGGCGTACTAGCGTTGCATAGCCAGTTTCCCTAACACATTCTGTACTTCCCCAAAGCATTCTCTGGACGAATTGCAGGCGCTGGTTCACTACACCAACAATTTTAGATAAATGATGATTCCAGGATAGATTTCTAGTAATGTTAACACCAAGATACTTGACAGCATCAACAACAGCAACTTGACTACCATCCAGGAAGTACTCATGCTGGAAAATATGTCGCCTACGAGAGAAACGCATCACCAGCATTTCCCTTTATTTAAATTCAGCTGCCATTTCTCACACCACGAAGCCAACACGAGCAGATCGCCCCTCAGCTTTGGAGAGTATCCCCTGCCCTCATCCACCTCGTCATTCACATTGGAATTATCGGCAAAGAGCTTCGAGTTACTAGCCAGCGCCTTTGGAAAATCGTTGATGAACAAGAGGAAAAGCAGGGTCCAAGAACGCTACCCTGAGGTACTCCAGAGTAGTATAAGAGAAGTCATTTTTGGCTCACTTTCTTCTTTATACTTTTTATCGTATAAAAAAATAAAAGTGAGATAACAAAAACGAATTTTGGTTTTTTAAAAAAAACACTAAATAAAAAAAAAAAATTACTTTTTTCTGTAATGATATTATCATAAATTATTGTGAATATAATACAAATATAGACGAAACTAACTTTACGGCGATGCATATCGTTTCCAACAAAGTTATTTAGGGTATAACATATTCGATATTAACGCAATAGAGATGATATTTGCATTCCATTTTCGTAACTGCATACGCAATTTGAACATTAATACATGAAAATTTTCATGAAAACTTTTGATACATCGTTAATGTGCATATTAACAACACTTTTTAACGAGCATGACCATGATCATTTAATTTTTTATTTATAATTTCATTTCAATTGATTATGATTTACTTTTTATTTACATCATTTTGCTATTATCTTCATGATATATTAGTGTTATGGGACCCCTAGCGGACTTCACAATTAAAAAAAACAAAAAACTTAACTTTAGGCTTCATTGATCATTTAATCGTACATAACAT
Source organism: Julus scanicus (assembly GCA_034698625.1). Taxonomy (NCBI): domain Eukaryota; kingdom Metazoa; phylum Arthropoda; class Diplopoda; order Julida; family Julidae; genus Julus; species Julus scanicus. The sequence continues at coordinate 5,442 of JAQGBW010003109.1, forward strand.
ATCTCTTCTGCAAGGCGCACCAAGAACCGCAATAATTTATATTGAAAATGTTTTCAAAATTATATTAATTTCTTTATTACACACATTGATTCAGCTTAACCTTCTCGCATTATCTTAAATTCTCTAATTATAATTAATAGTGCTCCATTTCATAAGATACTGTTTCCAGTTGGCATTAGGTTTCCTTTTTAATTAGATATTTTTCTTATTATTAATTCAAGAGCAGTGCGGTAACAGCATTCACCATTAAAATGTACATATCATATTGCTTTAGCAGTAATTTATACTAAAAATGTTTTCGAAATTATACTAATTTGTTTATTACGGGCATTGATTCAGTTTAATCTTCTCCCATTAACTTACATTCTCTAATTATAATTGATAGTGCTCCACTTCATAAGATAAGAGACCTATATGGCAGGAAAATCCATTTCTCTGACGGAGACGTAGTAGTAAACAAGTTACATTTTCGACGTCATCGACCCGGTTTTTTTAAGAATGAGAGTTCAATATAATTGTTCAAATTCCTCTGATCCATTTTGTGATAATTACTACAAACAAGCTGCTAATGGGCTTCCAGTCTTTAGTGGATCTCGCAATCAGAAGGGCCATAATTTTTTCTCTAACCTATTTTGATTTGCTGTTCCTTTATTGAAGAAAGGTGTGATCGGTCTAGCAAAACAACTACTAAACACAGGACAAAACATTTTAAGTGATGTAAAGTCAGGTCAATCAATTAAGGATTCTGCAAAAAGAAGATTTAACGAAACACGGACAAATGTACTTAGAAACTTGGCAGGACATGGTAAAAATAAGGGTATAAAACGAAAGGCGAAAAAAACCAAAAAGATCACTCTCAAACTGTTTGAAGAGACGAAAAGTCAGCAAAGATTCTAGACCCGACATATTTTCAAAATGAGTGATTTTCCCCATCATCTATCGAGCGAAGCCGTGAAATGTGAAATGGATGTACATACTGTTCCACCAACTCAAGTTTGTATTCAGGGCTGCAAGGATAGCGACTTTCTTCCAATAGCAGCAAAAAATGCTGTTGTTATGGGCGATGTTATGGGATTGGTAAATAGCGCTGCAAAAATGGGGATATAACGCTAAATCCATTTCACTTTCAACATAAAAACTTAAGTTCATTAAGTGTTCACATCGATGGTGAACAATATCCTACTATTCCATTTACACCTAAATTCAGTGATAACGTGTGGGCAAGACCATACCAAGAATTATTTAAAGCAACTGGACAATATTATGGTAGTGTTGCACCAGAAATTTCATATGAAGACTTTGGGACTGGCTATACCCTGTATGCATTGGATTTGACTCCTGATCAAAGTGTGCTTGATGGTACACATTTTAATTTAATTAAAAACGGATCAATGCGAATCAACCTAAAGTTTGAGAATGCACTTTATGCAAATATGAACCTCGTAGTGTTTGCCGTATTCCAAAACATAATTGAAATCGACAAATCACTCAATGTCGTAACTAATTACTAAAAAATGGATGAAACACAACTGAAAAACTTATTGTATCGTCACCCAGCAATGAGGCATTTATTTGGTGGTGTTGTAGCTAGAGATTTAATCTCTCATAATACTAATCATAAATTTCACATCATAAATTTAGACAAGCACACAGAACCAGGCTCACACTGGGTTGCAATTTATTTCGACTCTAATGGAGAAGGTGAATACTTTGCCAGTTATGGGCTACCACCACTTTTTTCTGAAATACAACACTTTTTATAGCGCAATAGTGTGTGCTGGAAAAGTAATCCAAAACAGCTCCAACATGCACGAACAGTGGTTTGTGGCCAATATTGTGTATTCCATTTAATACTACGTTGTTCAAGAATTTCTATGAAAAGAATTGTATCACAGTTTCATAATACAAGGTTTCTTACTAATGATAGATATGTTCGTAATTTTGTTAAAAATATGTCTTATATGTATTTACCACTATATGTCAATAAAAAAAATATGATTTTTTTTTGAAAAATATTATTTTAGTTTTTCACTTTGACCAAATAGGTTGTTTTTTAGAGATGGAAGCGCAAACGCAAACTTAATGTAACTTTAATAAAAAAGAATCTCTTTAATCATAAAGGATATTTTAAATATTTTTTATCCAGAAAAGTTAACCATTAATTCCATACAGTATCAATCAAAGCATACCGATACAATTCTTCCATTTCTCAAAGAAATTTCCGAAAGACATGAAATTGTTTTTAATTCCAACATAAAAACCATTCGTCAATCTGACTTCAAGAATCATATTGACCACATCAACTGTATTTGCTATAAAGTATTTAAAAATGATCACATTATTTGGGGCAAAATAATAACCATGCTAGCACTTTGCTATCAGATTGCAGTGTATTATAATAATATAAAAGCAAATCGTGTAGAGGCCCTACTTATTTGCAACTCTATTGAGTACACAATGCATCACAGTGGATACATGAAGAAGGAGGATACGTAAACAAAACACATTTTCTTAAGTTTTGAAAATTAAAAAAAAATCATCCAAATACAAGTCGTTATTTCTTTTTTTTAGAATTCATTGAAATCAACATTTTCAGCTCAAGACTCATTCATGAAAAAAGACTGGCAATTCTTTAAAAATGTTTTACGAAATTAAAATGTACAAAAATGAATAAAAGACAAAAGTGAAATTCATGAAAAAAAGTCTGGCAATTCTTTAAAAATGTTTTACGAAATTGAAATGTACAAAAATGAATAGAAGAAGAAAGTTAGCCAAAAATGACTTCTTTTATACTACTCCCCAGACTTAACTTCCTCCCAGCCCGACACAGCCCCATTGATCACAACCCTTTGCTTCCTTTCTGTCAGAAAAGCAGTAATCCACTCAACGGTGAGGGGATCAACACCATATGCTTTAAGCTTTAATAATAGCCGCTGATGAGGCACAGAGTCGAATGCCTTTGCAAAATCCAAGAAGATGGTATCAACTTCCCTACCATTGTGTAGAGAACTGTAAACATCATTGATAAACTGGGCTAGTAGCGTCTCACAGGAACGACCCTTCCTGAAACCATGCTGATAATCAACTAGCAAGTTTTCCTGATTAAGATGGTCCATGATCCTTGAATAGACAATATGTTCCAATAATTTAACAACCGTCAAGGTAAGGGAGACAGGCCGATAGTTGCTAGGACTCTTTGAACAACCACTCTTAAAAATCAGACGTATATTAGCAACCTTCCAGTCCTTAGGGAGACTGCTTGAGTTAATGGATTACTGAAACAATTTGGCCAAAAATACCACAATTACTGTAGCCAGTTCCTTAAGTACCCTTGGGACATGTTGTCAGGACCCATACACTTTTGTGTGGACAGCAAGCAGCTTCCAAAACACCCTCACTTGACACGCGAATACCCTCCATTATAGTCGCTGTAAGCAAAGCAAAGCTAGGCAGTATGGGGTCTTCTACGACAAACACTCCATGAAATTGCACATTTAAATTTCGTGCCATTTCCGAGCTATCAGCAATCATGCTGCCCTCTGCACCAACCAGAGCAGTGACAGATTGAGGCCCCTTTTGCACTGATTTCACATACTTCCAGAAAAATCTGGGATTTGCTCTTAACAATTTACCCAGTCTACATTTCATAAATGTAGAATGAGCAGTGAATATAAACTTCTTCAACTTTTGCCTCAACACTTTAAACCTGGTACGGGCATCCACATCTTGAGATGCTCGCAACTTGTTTCTAGCCAGTCTCAGGCGTCGTAATGTACGCCGGATTTTCACGTTATACCAGACCGGCTCAGCTCGTTTGCTACATAATTTAGACGGTATAAATTTAACGATACCCTCCTGCACTATATCCTTGAAGAGAACCCAGTTGAGACTTACATCCCTGTCCTGCAAATTCCCAACTAGAGCTGACAGGTTATACTTGACAAATTCCGTAAGACTTTGCAAATCAGCCTTATGGAACTGGTAGAACTTCTTCCTGGGGACAGCAATCGTGTAAGGTGCAACGTCCAGCTCTGCAATGATTAATTAATAATGATCCCCATTCCCCATAGCAGTAAAAACATTGGAAAACAACTCTAGCGCATTTGTAAATAGTAACTCGAGAATGTAATGGATATTCATGTATGGATTTTTCCTCTGGGAATAGAATGCCTTAAACGTAAATCAAATATCACTACTCAAATTATAAAGGCACTAATAGATTTTCAAATTTTTGATTTTATTTTCCAGTTAATATCTGAGACTCTGGATAAGAGTAGTATTTTGGACAATATTGAGAGACTGAAAGTTCTACTTAAGGCTGCCAAAAACCGTCTACCAGAGGCAAACCTTTCAATTTATTTCATGGTTCAAAAAGGTGTAAGTAAAAATGCATTTTGTTTATGAACTTGTATGTATTTGTATAACTACAGCAATCAATGTTTATCATTACAACAGCTGGAACAGAAAGTTGAAGACTGCATTAAAAAAGTATTCCATCTTGAAAACTCAAAGGGAAGCAAAACTCTAAAAGATCTTGAGTCGGCACTGCGAGGAAATGCATCTTAATATGAATTTATTTCCATGGTATGTATTATTTAAAGGATTATTTTGTTATCATATGTAACATTTCACATGTAAAATGTTTTCTGCAAAATTTTTAAACTTATAACATATGAGACTCACAAGAAAGCAGACTATATTAAACTTTCCTGATAACTATACCTTTGTAATTAAGTTTAAGATGAATGTAAATTAACATCTTATTTTTACAGAATTCCGTTGATGACCAACCAATACTAAGGCCAAAATCTTGTTTCGAACTCATGACAAAAGGATTGTATGATCCAAGGAAGAATCCATTCAACTGAACCAGGACTGTTAATTAATGACATCTTGCCTTTTATGTCTAACAGTATATTACATAAAGTAAAGGACCTGACCTATCCTGCATCATATGCTCCTCTTTTGACTGTTTCACAGCACATTGCTTTTCCATCTGATGATTTTAGGAAAAGTTTTATGTGAAGAAAAGTCCAAGAGACAATAAAATATTTATAACTATGTTCATTTTGTTTTGTTGTGTATTTCATCAATTTATTAAGGATATTTGTTGCAATTCACCATCAAGGGAACATCAAGGTGAGGTACCAGATGTAGGTGGTACCTGGTAGATTATGTACTGTTTGTAAGTGTACCTGGTAGATCATGTACCTCATATAACCATATCAATTAGCATGGATCAAAGTTGGCTGACAACTCGGTCAGCGGCTTTTCTACACTATCTGTCCTGCGGTCTCCCAGTTCACTGGTGGAGGTCATCGATGAGCAGCAGCAACCAGGTCCGTCGGATGCCCCGGAAAACAGCGGATCGCCTCAGCAGCCCATCAGTCAGCCTGGTTTCTTTGCACGCTTGCTGATGAAGCATGCATTTTATACCGAGAGGCACTTCACACTGAACGAAAGTCTGTGACAATGGCACCGCAAGTTCAACACAGCTTTGCGGTGCTACAGCTTCGCATTCCAGTACCTGGACCGCTTGGAACCCGCAACGTACTATGCCAATGTGACATCGATCTTCAATGGTACCATGGCTTAAGTAGCTGGTTACGTCCAGCCGCATGATATGGCAGTGCACACACACGTAGTCCCAGAATTCTTCAACTTCGTCATTTCACTTTCTTCATCATCTCCATCTTTATTGTCATCATCATCGTCATTGTTATTGTTATCATCATCTACACATATTTCTTCATTGTCATCATCAACAACTACGCAATGTACTTTTTCATCATCATCATCTTCATTGTTATCTATGCAATGTTCTTCTTCATTATCATCATTTGTCATCATCTTCTTTAACGTCATCAGCATCTTCGTTGACATTATCGGCTTCAATATCATAATTGTCTTCAATATCGTCATTATCTTCATTAACATCGTCATCATCTTTATCATCGTCATCATTATCTTTATCATTGTCATCAACATCTTTATCATCGTCTTCATTATTTTTCGTCATTTCATAACAGAATCTTATATACTCTGTTAGTCTGTCATTAATCACATAGAATCGTCTTGCTTCTTCATCCTCCCAGGCAGTAAATGTTTTTTCATACATCTTGTTACGTCCTTCTTTTTGATAGTTTCCTTTGCTATAAACCTTTTAATGGTCGTCTTTGTTCATATCATTCACTGTTTTCTCTGTTCTGAGTTGGTCTCTAACTTGCGCCATAGTCAGACCCGGCTTTCCATCCAATGTTTTTTCTGCCAAATTGAATTCTTCCTGTGCTTCTTGAGTGTAAGATATATCCACTCGTGGTCTTCGATCTGCTTTCCGACAACAATGCATCTTGCATAAATTGCCTCAGCTCGTTGGTTCTTCCTGCCATATTGTCTTCAATTCTTCTCCACGTCTTTATAGAATTTTACTCATTAGAATTGTTGCTGAGACTATATTTAGTAGTTAAGGCTGCACATACAGAAACCTTTTTGTTTGATTTAGAAACTGAGCATGTGGGCTTTGAAATTTAAAAATTTGGTTGTTCTGATTTGGTGTTCCGAGGTTCTTTGTTTTTCAAATAATTGATGCATCTCAGCTATGTATTGAATAAACGTATTGTATTAAAAAGACAAGATTTCTAAAGGTACGAAGATTCGTATTCAGAAAGGTAGCTCTCGACCCACACATTTGGTCCGTCGAGCAGGATCGAGCAGCACTATGAAAATAAAATTTTTAACACTGGTGAATAACACAAAATTTGTTGAATGGAATTTCAAATTCAACAATTGAGTGAAGTAATTTGCTGTAAAAAAAGAAGAAGAATATTACTTTAAATTAATCCTATCCTTCTAAATGAACATTATACAAATGAGTATTAGGCTTTCTACCTCAAAAATAATGAGTGTAATTGAAGCACCACATGTGCACACGGGGCTCCACAGGTGCCACCTCCGATGCCCACATTTCGGGATTTAACAGCCCCTTATGTTCCGACCTTCCCTATTCTTCCTTAACTTCTCCGCTCTCCGGTGCCCATTCGATCTTCTTCCCCCCTTCCGGTGCCATCAAGCCCGAGCTCTTCCCGGGCGAGCTCGGTGGTGAGCCTGCTAGGGGACGAGGACGACGATGATCGGGTAACTCTCCTCATGGTCACCCGTAGTCCCCTACTGGTGACTACAACCTGCTGATGTGATGACGACCCGGACCGGTCTGTTCATTTCTCTGTTAGAAGAGGTAAGTACCTTTTATTTTCTATTTTCCTTTGTTTTCCCCTTGTTAGTTCTGTCCCTCTTCCTTCTCTTGGTTTTTCGGGACCTCGTTTTGGGTCGTCACACTATCCAGACAAGCATTTAGTAAAGAATTACCGACATTTGGAGGAAATCACAAAGACTGGATATGCTTCTTGAGAAATTTTAAACAGTCTACCCAACTTTGTGAGTTTTCCAATGAAGAAAATATTATGAAATTAGAGAAAGCTTTAAAAGGCATAGCCAGAGCTGCTGTATGTGGTCTGTTTGCTTCGCCGGATAATGTTGATAACATACTGAAAAGATTGGAACGACGATTCGGGCAAGCAGACTACATTATTGTGTCTTTTACAACAAGGGGAGCGTTCATAAATTACGTAATGCTAAAATCTTTACTTTTTAACCCCCCTCCCCCCCCTTGTCATGCTATGTCACGTTTCTCTGACCTTCCTCCGCGTTACGTAACAAGCAGGAACCTTCCCCCCTAACCTAAAGAAAAAAATTACATTTCTAAATACCCTGGTAAAAAAAACTACAGATTTCTATTGTTTTTTGGACGTTGTTTTCTATTGGTATTAATACAAAAATTTCTATTGGTTTCTATTGTTTTCTATTGTTCAGTCAATACAGCCAAGCCAAAGAAGAAGTCAATACAGAAACCATAGAAAACAATTAAAACCAATAAAGTGTCCAAATAACAATAGAAACCAATAGAAATCTTTATTGGCTTCTATTGTTTTTTTCACCAGGATAAACGAGATTCAAGTGAAAAAGTACAGTAGAAACTCGATTATCCGGACCTCAATCATCTGGATCCTCAATTATCTGGACGTGCGGAGCCAATTTTTTTTTTTTTTAAAAAAAAAGGTGCATATGCACAAAACGAAAGATTAAGACACATGTAACATACATATGCTTCCTTAATGTATACGGGTGGGGTGTCTGTTTGAATGTGGACAGGGAGTAGCTATAAGTTTTTTGCGGCGTAATTTGATTCGCGGCATAACTTATGTGTGGCGTAAGTTTCTTCGGTAATTGCAAAAGTCGAAATTTCACCCATTTTTGAAAAAACTGTAAGGGTATTACAAATCTATAAAAATTCGACTTTTGAAATTGCAGTTTTTTATTGCAAAATTAGAAAGTAGACGTTATTTCGATCAAAAAGCCACAAAAAAATCAAAAATGTACACGAAGGGTCCATAAGTGTATATTTTGAGGACATTTTTGGGGCCCTATGGGTACATTTTTCGGGCCCTATGAGTACACTTTTAAATTTTTGTTTTTGCTTTTTATGATCGTAATAACGTCTACTTTCAATTCTGCAAGAAAAAACTGCAATTGCAAAAGTCGAAATTCGAAAGTTGACGTTTTTGCAATCATAAATAGCCAAAAAAAATCGAAAAAAAATGTACTCGAAGGGCCCTAAAAATGAATTTAAAAATGTACACTTGCCCTTCGTGTACATTTTCGAAGTCATTTTTAAGGCCTTTGGTGTACATTTATTTCGATTTTTGTTGGCTTGTTGCGATTGTAATACCACTGACTATCAGCTGCAGAAATTGCCCTTTTTACAGTACAAACTCGATTATCCGGATTTTTGCTTATACGAGTGATCCCTGGTCCCAATTAGTCTGGATAATCGAGTTTCTACTGTAATCATTTATGCCCTATACACACCTATTATTAAACACTACAGATGAAATATGGGGCAATTCATAGGAAACAGGCAAATAGGTTTAAGGTTTATGTAATTATGTATCACTCCTCATAGACACTTAAAGATTGTTCAGAATCCTAGGTTTGTCCAAATTTGAGCTACTGTTATTTATGACTTTATTTATGAGAGTATTCAGACATGAGAAATATAACATGAAATGTATTAATGAACATGATTCACTGTTTTAACAGGCATTTATTTGATAAAATGACAACACTTCAAAAACAGGATGCTTAATATAGCCACAATTTGGTAAGAGTTGAGTTTTGGGGATCCACAACTGAATCCGCTTTGACCTAACCTGCACAGCCTATTTACTACGATCCTAACTTATGGATTAATAAATTAATATAGCAAGGCCTATGGATTTATCCATAGGTTAGGATCATAATATTAAATAAGCTAGGTGTGCAGGTTTTAATAAAAAACCACGAGTGTTATGTAACGCAAATGACTACCCCCCCTCCCTCCGTTGTCACGGTCCGTAAAGCTGCCCAGTATCCCCCCTCCCCCCTAGATGCATTACGTAATTTATGAACGCTCTTAAGTTAAATGCATCACTCCGATAGCAGAATGACAGTTGGGAAGTTTGTTGGAGTTTTCAAATGCAGTTTAAAGTTTGGTGTGCTCTATGAAGGCACTACAGCAACATGGACATATGTGGAAACCTCAATTGAGACAGAAATTGGTGGGAAAGTTACATACTGAAGCCCCATACTGAAAGTTACATCTTAAAGTTAAGCCGGGGAGAAAAAATGGCAGAAAATCTTGCTGTGACCCTGATGGATTTTGCCAATTGGCTGGAAAGGAAAGCCTAGGCAGCAAGTTTTGTGACTACTATAAAGTTAGCAGTGGAAAAAAATACAACAGAAATAGCAAAAGAAAATAAAAATCGATGGAAGCAAAGTAAAAAGGAGACAGTTTTCACAAGTGTGGAAGAAGTCGTTAAGAAAGTACTAAAGTGTTACTTTTCAAAGGAGGAAGGTCATCCATTAAAACCCTTTCATGCCTGGTGGTACTTTAAAGTACCACATACCAAAATAAATGATGTGTGTTCTTTGTATTAAAAATTGACTGGAAAACCTGGTGGTACTGTAGAGTACTCTTTTGTTTTCCACGTGTAAAGGTGCTTTAGCTGTTGGCCTTCCATAGGTTGTCTAGCATCTATTATGCTGAGTGGTTTTCCATACTATCTACATGGTATCAAAGTGCTTCACATTTTGTAATTCAATCGTCATTTGGAGAAGTACTACACTATTTTGAGAAATTATGTGAGTATTTTTATGTTTATAAACTCTTATATTTATAAATTATTTAAACAGTAGTTAGATAACAAGAATAATTTAAAGATGGTTAACGAAAATCAAAATAGGACTACAAAGTACCATCAGGCACCATGTGCACATTATGTAAATTTTATATTCTTCTCTAGTTTTAGAAAATGCCCACATATAATGGCAAATAAACTCCAGAAGAGGCACTAGAATATTTTCATTCTTTGCCTGATGCTGCAGCAGATGCAGATACTGACATTTCAGAGGAAGAGGACGGAAATATTGAATCTCAGGTTTTGTTGGACAAAATCATTTCTGGAAAACTTGATCATCCTGAAGATGTAGAGTCATGCCTGGTTCACAATGCATCGCCCGACGTCGTCCATCGGGCGAGGCGGAGCTTAATTTTTTGCAGAAAAACGTCACACCGTTTGACGGCGGTTGAAGTGTGGTTCACAATGGACCGACCGACGTCTAAACGTCCAAACGTCTAATCAGTCATAGCCCCCAAAATATTTTCTGTCGCTAGGTGGCGCTACTTGCAAATCTACACAATGGCGCATGCGCCATCTATCACGTGCTACAAATTGTTAATTGGTTGACCGTCATGACGTCCAAAGTTTGAAACTTTTCAAACTTTTTCGACGTCTTTCGATGGGCGCAATTCGTCATAAACGCGTCATCACTTAGGTCGGCACGCATGCGCAGATCGAGTGACGGTCAGAAAAAGACGTCGGTCGATGCATTGTGAACCAGGCATCAGATTCAGAACATGAAGGCAAATAATTTGGTAATGCACGTTTTTAATTTCTATTTTTATCTATAGTTAAGTTGTTAATTTATACATTTAACATTTCCACAGACAATAAGCATCTGTATACGCGGATGGTTTCTTTACTTCTAAAACTGTACCAATAAGGATGTTTCCAATACTAGCACAGCTACATCAACAGGAAGTACAGGACTAATTAAACCCATTCCAAGTACTTCAAACCAGAACTCCCAAAAACAAAAACTAAATAATAAGGTGGAAATTGCAAATCGCAAATGGAAAAAGAAAGTTGTTGCAAAATAACTGTTCAAATTTGAAGAGAAAGCTGGTATGTAGTGTTTATAAACTCTAAATTCATAGCTATTATTTGTTGTATACTAAATATACTTTTACAGTGCATTGCATATTTATCCAGGCACGGTCAATTCACATCGTATTTAAGTCACAACTTATCATGTGCAAATATTTAGTTTATTCCCAAAAAATATATGCACAGTAAAGTTATGAATTGCATTTAACTTGTTGCAAAACCAAATAACAGAGTTGTAATAAAATAAGATGATGAATCGGTGCAAAATTTCCATTGCATATTTATACGGACGGACAATTATTTAGTGGTCATTGTCCAAGGAGCAAAGTACAAATTGCATAGTATGGTTGACTATTTATAGCCGCGCCATTCCAGATACAATCACAGTACTGCACGTGTGTAGCGTTCGATCAAAATGGGTAGAGGTAAAGATTTGTCAGACTACAAGAAAGATCAAATTGACGCCCTGAAGTTGCAGGGAATGTCAGTTAGAGCCATTGCTGCTGCTGTACACAGACCAAAATCAAGTG
>JAQGBW010003110.1:0-17288 GCA_034698625.1 Julus scanicus
TCAGTTTATGTATATTTTCTAATTTTAAAATTTCATATATTTACTAATTTAAATTCATTCGCTTGGGACCGGTGAGAAATATGCTTTTAGACAGGCATGTAATGCATTAACACAGGTCCATTTATATACACGGGTACTAAGTTGTGACCTGAACATTTCATGCTTTTAGAGAGGTTATTCATTTACACAGGTTCACCTGTATACAAATTAAAGTATTTTATATTTACTACTTTCTATATTTACAAATTTAATTTTACATATATACTTAGCAATTTAAATTGTACAAATGTATTAATCAATTTTGTAATCAATTTAAAAATCTTTATTCATTAATTTTTATATTAATTAATTAGAATAATCTTTATTTTTTAATTTGCTAATTTTAAAATTTCATATGTTTACTAATTTAAATTCATACGCTTGGGACCGGTGAGAAATACGCTTTTAGACAGGAATATAATACATTTAGACAGGTCCATTTATATACACGGGTCCTAAGTTGCGACCAGAACATTTCATGCTTTTAGAGAGGTTATTCATTTACACAGGTTATACTGTATACAAATTCGAGTATTTTATATTTACTACTTTCTATATTTACAAATTTAATTTTACATATAATTAGCAATTTAAATTGTTCAAATATGTACTTATTTTAATATTATTCAATTTTATTATTTATAACTATATTATTTAAAATAAAAAACTAATTTGAATATCTTGTGATTAATTATGTAGTTATTTAACATATTTATTAAATTTTATTATTAAATTAGTATTTATTAAGATTTATTAAAAACAACTCCACTTTTTGACATTGGCAAGTCGATGACAACCATTGCTTAGCAACCGTTTCCAAGGTAAACAACTTCAGATGATATGATGAACACGAGGTTTCATTGATTTTGGTTTTTTTCATTAGTAGTTCTTGAGATGCAGTGATTTTGATGTATTTCCAAACATTCTCTATTTTTCAAATATGTTTCCAGCAAAAAAACCTGCATTTTTGCCAGATATCCACCTGACCAACAAGGCGAAAAATGTAAGAAATTTCTGTTCATGTCATAGGATTTTTCTTAAAATTTTTTTGTACGTATTTTTACAGAATTTTCTCACACGTTGTGAATATCCTCCAATTTTACAAGATGAATCTTGGACTTTGGCAGTTCCTTATAAGGAAAGACTCGTCCATCGGACTCCCACAGAATCCATCGCCAATAATTATAGTCCAAAAGCTCAACATTTACAACTTAAATACCTCACAAAACGAAAAATGGAGTTTCCTGAAATGCATCAGCTAAGTTGTATCCTTTAATTTACTAATTTTTAGTTAAAATTTTTAAAAAACTGCAATTAAATCTTTGTCTTCAGAGAGAATTATTTAATTTATGTTCACATTTTCATCCCTGTTTTGAAGGGACATGTGCTGCCCTCATTGTGCCAAGAAAAATAACTGAAATACTGCCAACTGTGCTTAAAAAAGGGGGAGATTTGAAATTTTTGCTGAATTTCATCAAGATAGAAAAAAAATAGTGCATATAAATTTAAAGTTATTTTCAGATGTACGAGATACATTTATTATTTTCACATTTATGATAATAATTCTCCTTAATAGTTCATCAGTTTATACTAGCTCAAAAAGATCAAAAAAGTTGTGCCAAACTAAAGAACAAAAAGAAAGGTAAGTTTTTTAAAGATTTTTTGGTGTATTACTAGAAAAAGTTTTTTTTAAAATTATTCCTCATTTTTTTCAAAATATGAGGTGTGTTAGAAAAGTAATGAGACTGGCAACACTGTGTTGTTCTCATTCACTACTTATGTTAGTAAATCCTCTTCAGATGCTCAGTCTGAGTTTCAACTCCGTGATTTTTGAGAGCGCGTCCAGTGAAGTTGTGTTTTTGTTGTGTGTCACGCAAAATAGAAAAAACGGAATTGGGAGCAATGTTGTGCTGTTAAGTTTTGTGTTAAACTTGGGGAATCCGCGAGTGTGATCTTTGAAAATTTGAAACAGGCCTATATATGGGGATTAGGAGAGCGCCGATCTGTCCCCTTCTCTTGCACTCTTCACTATCTCTCCCTTTGTCACCTTTTGTCTGCACTCTAACCTCTGTCTCCATTATCATGCCACCGTCTGACCTTGGGCCTGTAACTTCTCACCAACAGCAACTCTAGCCTCTGTCACCATTCTCATGCTGGTACCTGGTCACCCCTTACCCAATCATTTGTCCTTTTTTGCTTGTCCTGTGATAATTTGGCTGGGCTCCTGTAATGGCCAACTTAAGGTGTTCCTTAGAACTGTGTCCAGCCTGTCTATGGTCCTCTATGTCATGTGTGTTTGAGCGATACGTGCATTTATGTTTGTAGTGTATCTCGGTTGATCCTGTAGACTCCCTTCAGGATCAATCTGCCAATTGTTGGGCCCTTTTTAGCCTTAGTCGCCTTTGTGCCGTTACAATCTAACCAACAACAACTATATGTGGGGAACATTCCTTATCAAGGGCCCAAGTTTTTCGCTGGCACAAATCATTTTTGGATGGCTGAGAACTGGTGAAAGATGAACATCGCTCAGGGAGCCTTCAACTTCAAAAACCAATGAAAACGTCAAACTTGTGAGGGCTCTTGTGAGATCAGACCGTCATTTATCAGTAAGGATGACGAGTGACCAGTTAAAAATGAACAGTTTGTAAGGTTCCAGTCGCGCCGTAATCCAAGAAACCGCCGAAAACCCGCGACTTAGGGCCAAAACTATTTATTTACAACTTAAAACTTACAAAAACTCATAAAAAGAGGACAACTAAAACCTGCTGGCTGCAACTCGCAAGCCCCGAAAATAATCAAAACGAAAGAACAAGTCTGTACGCACTTCTACCCACTGTTCAGCCTGGACCACTGCCCTCTCTGCCTCCTCAAACTTTCCCAGCAAGCCTCGCATGGAATGCTGGTTAGCTCGGGAATGCAGAGAGGGTTACAACCCTTGACCTCAAGTACATATTACTTAACATACCCGACATGCCAGGAATTCCCGCCATGCAACCCATGGCCCCGAATTCCACAAGTTTCACTGTGCATCAAATTGTAACTGAAGATTTGCACATGAGAAAGGTCTGTGCCAAAATGGTGCAGAAAAACCTCACAATTGAGCAGAAGGACAATCGAAAAAATGTGTGCTTTGATCTTCTTGACAGAATTACCAATAACCACGATTTCTTCAGTCGTGTGATCACAGTTGCTGATGCATCATGGATTTTTTAATACGACCATAAAACAAAACAGCAAAGTGAGGAGTGGAACACTAAGACATCTCCTCGACCGAAGAAAGTGTGGCGAACATAGATGGACACTATGGTTAGCCCCAAGCCGTTAAGTGAAGCGTCTTAGGGACCTCCTTGACCAAGAGGGGAGCACGTGCGATGGGGTCAAGGAAGTGCCCTTTGTCCAGGGATTCGGTCTTTTTGTGGACCAGACTTCGAAACGACTAGACGTGTTGGCCCAGCTCTACGATCGAACCATCTCCGAATCCTGTTTATATTTCGTTTTTATGTACTTCCTTCTAGCCATACAAATAAAACATGTTCCCCTCAAAACAAGTAGCTGTTTGGAGATCTTCGTTCCGACAAAAGCTCGAATGAGCAAATCGAAAATCGAATCAATGCTGTCAACTAAGTTTTCACAGGGATGTCCGTGAAAGGCTCAGAAGAAGGGTGACTCGTGTGAGACCAGACATTGCAGACACATGGATGCTTCATCATGACAACGCCCCATGTCACATTGTCACCTCCATCATGGAGTTTTTGACCTCAAAAGGCATCCCTGTGGTTCCCTAGCTACCCTATTCGCTTGTTCTTAGTCGTTGTGACTTTTTCCTTTTCCCCAAACTAAAAAATGTTTTAAAGGACGTCATTTTCGGACTGTGGAAAGCATCCAAAATAATGGGACAGAAATGTTAAAGGTCATACCAGTTGAAGCCTTTGATGGGGATAATATTGTTGTTTGAAAAAAATAAAAGTTTGGTACATAAACAATCAGTCTCATTACGTTTCTAACACTCCTCGTATGTTATCCGTTTTTAGTAAACCTGAACCCAGAGTTCCTCTAAGTCGTCCAGTGTCTCCAGAACTTCAGTTACGAGGGATATACGAACTTCAGGGGCAGTTATTGGAGAAGGTGACCATCAAAGATATTAAGGTAAAGCTTAAAAGCAAATCATTTCATGTTATTAAATTTTGTTTCAATTTACAATAAATGTTTCAATTGTGTTTGTCGCAGAGATATTTTCATTACGTGGAATGTGGAATCCAGGAGCGGATGATCGAACCGCAAAACCAACTGTTTAAATCCAAAGTTTATCGGAGGATAAGTCCGGCACTGAAAACTGCTCTTTCTGTTGAGATGAGACTTCTCAACGAAAGTCTCCTGAAGCAGGCAGAAAAAGTTTATAAGTTTAGTTTGAAGAAATCAATAGGTATATCAACGGGTACCTTGCCTACAGTTATCGATGATGAACCTTCCCGACACACTGCACTGGCTTAATGCCCTGTTATTTATTATATAATCTTTCAACCTTATTATTCTAGTGGATTATGTTTTGATGGATCCAGAAGAGAGGCAGCGAATAGAAGTGCTAAACGTCCCTCTCGCCTTCCACTGCGGCACTGTGCGAGCCCCGGTGCCGTGGCACACTGCGGTTGTCCAACCAAGAGAGTTTTGTCGACATTTCCTTTGTATTAGCAATCCTGTCGTGGTTTCTTTAAATAGGATCTGGCATCAAAGGTACGTATCAGATTTCTCACTGAGCCCTCTTTTCGAGAGAGAACTGGGGGCCTCCAGACATTCGGACCACCGCCCTCTTACCAGTCTACCCAGTCCATGTTTGTTCAGGAAAATTAACACTCCTGTAGCCAAACAAGAAACTATCTTGCAGTTATGCCCAGCTGAGGTTCATCAACATCGAAGAATTGAAGTGTGGTGCACCGTACGGTGCCACAGAACTCTTGAAGTGCGTGAAAATTCATTGTCGCAGAGCGAAAGATGCCTTCGTATCAGAGTAGGTGGACTGTTTAAAAATTATTATTTTGTACAAAACCATGGACCAAAAGTAATGTTCTTTTTTTAAAAATTAAATTGAGATGGCTGTGTGCGGCTGCCAATGTCTTTGCCGAGCAGAAGGACGATTGGGCTTATATGGTACCGATGAAAGAGGACCTCATTGCGGAACAAGCGGATGCATTGTTTCAGACGGTGGCTGCTTTTATGAGTCTGAAACTCAGGGACATAGCATCCTTGTCTTTGCATCACTTCATGAGTTACGTGCAGTGTTTTAAGGCAAGAAATGATAAAAGTGTTGGAGAGGCTTTTCGGTTTACGGAAATGTTCATGTTTTTATCTGTTTAGTATGGCAATGCGTACTCGGATGAAACCAATTTGAAAGACTTCATCCAATGTCCATTAATGAAGATCGATTTAATTGCTGATGGCTCTGTCATCATCTTCAAACCGAGCTTACAAGAAGCCAAGCAAGAGTTGATCGGTTGCATCGAGGAAGTTGTGCGCTTCAGTCAGCAGATGCCACGAGTATGCCAGATGTATCATTACCAGAGTGGAAAAATTATATATGTTTCTATAATAAAAGAACTAATGTTTTTTTCTCATTTTCAATCTGGTGTATCAAGGTGGAAAAAGTGATGTTCCCAGAGCTGAAAAACCTCTCTAAATTGCCATCTTTACGTCTCGAGGAAGAACTGGTTGCAGAGTGCATGGAAACACTTACGGATATCTTCTCCGTAAATGAACCTGGACCTCAACTGTTGGTATCAATACCATATCCATATCACCAAAATTGTGGCAATGTTTTTTACATCGATTATTTTTACTCTTTTAGATATATTACAAAATACCAAAAGTTTGTGCAATTGATCGATCCCGAGAGAGAATTAGAGACTGAAAAATGTTTAGCCGATCAAGTTGGACTGAAAATAATCAGACAGGTAGTCCACTCTTATTGTTACCATCCATCTATAAGTTTTAATTTGATAATTGTTATCAAAATTATTTTGTTTTAATTTGATATTAGGAATATATGCAACCATGCATTACACGAATGCATTGCATGAATGCTCCTATCCTATTCTCGGGGGTAATGTGGGATTTGCTGTAAAATTAATGAAATATTTTTGTTATATTGTAGAAAATGAATTTCCTGGAGGATCTTCTGATCGAGATCTCCCTTTTTCGACCTTATGCCTCCTTAAGTTTAATTTACTTGAATGTAGAGTGCCTGCATCAACAACTGTCCAAAAGAGTTGCAACGCTGAAACAATTGATCGTACAGCATTATTCCGAAAAGAACAGAACTATTAACAAAAGGTTACAGCATTTTTGGACTGGAACTTTGAGATGTTTTTGTTATTGGGCAAACTTTTTCAGACTATACCTTCTTAAAATATTCTTCCATAGGTTGTGCCTGTGTTTCGAAGAAATGTGCTCGAGAGCTGGAGAAACTCCAACCACAACTGCCGAATTGGTGGAGCTTTCAGATTATTTGCGCAAGGTAAGGATGTGGATGAGGAGGGGGTCATAGTGCAGATTAAGTCATTGAATTTTTAAGTTCAATGCGATGTACCATCGCCAGCGGCACATCAATTTTCTAACTCAGGTCGCCCGCTTGGGTGCAGTTTCCTATTTAGCCTCACTCCGATGTTCATGTAAGTTACATGTGTTGTTCGCAATGGTTTGCCGAGTCGGAAAAAGTGGTTCCGAAAGTTAGAAAACTTCCGGTTCAGGTTAGAACGTAAGTTTAAAAATGCAATTGGAAAGACGTTTTTTAGACTAACCTAACCTAACCCTGGAGTCACATCTCTTTATCTAGAATATTTTAAAAAATATATGAAATAGGTGAAATATGGTTACCGTCATAAAGCTTAGGTGCATTGCAGTGAAGCTAAGGTGCATTGCAGTAAAGCTTTAGTGCATTGCAGTGAAGCTAAGGTGCATTGCAGTAAAGCTTTAGTGCATTGCAGTGAAGCTTAAGTACATTGCAGTGAAGCTTAGGTGTATTGCAATGAAGCTTAAGTGTATTGCAGTGAAGCTAAGGTGCATTGCAGTAAAGCTTAAGTGCATTGCTGTGAAGCTTAAGTGTATTGCAGTGAAGCTAAGGTGCATTGCAGTGAAGCTTAGGTGTATTGCAGTGAAGCTTAAGTGTATTGCAGTTAAGCTAAGGTGCATTGCAGTAAAGCTTAAGTGCATTGCTGTGAAGCTTAAGTGTATTGCAGTGAAGCTAAAGTGCATTGCAGTGAATCTTAGGTGCATTGCAGTAAAGCTTAAGTGCATTGCAGTGAAGCTTAAGTGCATTGCAGTGAAGCTTAAATGCATTGCTGTGAAGCTTAAGTGCATTGCAGTGAAGCTTAGGTGCATTGCAGTGAAGCTAAGGTGCATTGCAGTGAAGCTTTAGTGCATTGCAGTGAAGCTTAAGTGCATTGCAGTGAAGCTTAGGTGCATTGCAGTAAAGCTTAAGTGCATTGCAGTGAAGCTTAAGTGCATTGCAGTGAAGCTTAAGTGCATTGCTGTGAAGCTTAAGTGTATTGCAGTGAAGCTTAGGTGCATTGCAGTGAAGCTTAGGCGCATTGCAGTGAAGCTTAGGTGCATTGCAGTAAAGCTTAAGTGCATTGCAGTGAAGCTTAGGCGCATTGCAGTGAAGCTTAGGTGCATTGCAGTGAAGCTTAGGTGCACTGCAGTGAAGCTTAGGTGCATTTTAGTTGAAGAACCCTAACAACATATCAAAGTTTCGTCAACATCAAAATTAAGTGTGGCTGCATTCCAAAGAACACCCGCCTGCTTGGTCAGGTAAATCATGGTCAGGTGATTTGGAATTTAGGAAAGATTTTCTTTATTCAGAAATGAATATTTTATAGATGTTTTCTGCTAGGCCGTTGGTGCCATTAGCTACCGCATTTGAACAGGAACGAGGGGAGTGCTGGGTGAAAATGTCTTGCACGGTTTCCGCTAGTTTGCCGTTGGGGCGGAACTTTTTAATGTGTGGGCTTGTAATGCCTTATTTTTATATCTTTCTAGTGTCAAATCATGATAACGTACGAGTTAAAAGATGACATCAAAGAAATGGCTAAGAATTTGCTTTTCTTGGTGGATTTTTCAGTTCTCGAAGGTTAATACGCAAATTGCACCAAAGTTGTCCTGATTGTACAGTAAGTTTTCATAATATTTTTCATGTATTTTCCATTGCAGAAGACGATGTGGCCCTTAATAACCGCGTGTTCAATTGGCCCCAGAACATCCGGACCATGATCGAAATGAGTAACTCTCGCATTTCCATGCGTCAGGATCAGATCGAAGCAGATCTAAGAAGAAGATTGACGGAGTTTGATGGCAAAGTGGCTTCTTGTGGCAAGGAATTGGAAACTCTTCGAAAGAGAGATCCATCAGTAAGTTATGCCGATATACCGGATGATTTTTTTTTAAATTTTCAATGAGAATTGCAAGTTCTAGTGCAAGCCCTTGCAAAAATGATGTGCAGAAAATACCAGATAAATATCCCAGTGCGTTTCCTGCAGAAACTACTCTGCAGAAATTTGATGCAATTTTGGCAATTTATATTCCCAGAAAATAATCTGCACAGCTTTCAACCAAATTTCTGCAGAATTTTAAAGATGCTTTAAACTTGCAGAAATACTCAATACTAATAAACCCCTCCAAACTAAAAAACCTTCCAAACTAATAACCCCTACAGACTAAAAACCCTTCCAAACTAATAACCCTTCCAAACTAATAACCCTTCCAAACTTATAACCATCCAAATTAATAACCCCTCCAACCTAAAATCCCTCCAAACTAATAACCCTTCCAAACTTATAACCATCCAAATTAATAACCCCTCCAACCTAAAATCCCTCCAAACTAAAAACCCCTCCAAACTGATAACCCCTACAGACTAATAACCCCTCCAAACTAAAAACCCATCCAAATTAATAACCCCTCCAAACTTATAACCCCTTAAAACTAATAACCCCTCCAAATTAAAAACCCTTCTAAACTAATAACCCCTCCAAAAACTAATAACCCTTCCAAACTAATAATCCCTTCAAACTAATAACCCTTCTAAACTAATAACCCATCCAACCTAAAAACCCCTCCAAGCTAAAAACCCCTCCAAACTAAAAACTCCTCCAAACTAAGAACCCCTCCAAACTAAGAACCCCTCCAAACTAATAACCCCTTCAAACTAATAACCCCTCCAAACTAATAACCCCTCCAATCTAATAATCCCTCTAATCTAATAAACCCTTTAAACTAATAACCCCTCCAAACTAAAAACCCCCTCCAAACTTATAACCCCTCCAAACTAAAAAACCCTCCAAACTAATAGCTCCTCCAAACTAATAACCCTTCCAAATTAATAACCCCTTAAAACTAATAACCCCTCATACCAAAAAACCCCTCCAACCTAATAACTCCTCCAAACTAATAACCCTTCCAAACTAATAATTCCTAATCTAATAAACCCCATTAAACTAATAAATCCCTCTAATCACATTCCCATCACATAATAGTTAATAAATATGAGCATTTATAATCTTAATGGTAATAATGTCCCAGTATTAGCTAACCATAACTCCCTTTTCTAACGCTTCACTTCCAAGTAGTATGGGTGGCCGAGTGGGTAAAGGAGTTAGGTTGGTACTGGCAAGTTTCCGGGTTCGCTTCCTTCTGTTAACTATTTAAAAAAATAGATTATGCATAATTCTGCAGGAATGACTCTTGCAGAATTCGTCACCACAATTCTGAAACATACTTTTCTGCAGAGATTTAGGTCGCTAAATTCGGCAGAATTCTGATAGTCATTTTTTTAATGGAGGCTATTTGGTACACAAGGAAAAACTTACAACTTGTGACACCATGCACACATGCATTTCTAGCATGTTTTGATTATAACTTTCAACTATAAATTTGTCAAGGTCCTGAATGTTGATGAAATGAAGCTTAGCCTACAGATCTTGCAGCGCTTGACAATCCTTCTGGATGATGCGAAACAAGAGTTGATGGTAAGTATCATGATCTGGTTTTATACATCACAAAGAATTTAAGTTACGATGTCCACTCTTGTAGAGCATCAATGAGGAGGAAAGATTGTTGGGTGATGAACCCACAAAATTTCCGGCAATCCAAGCCATGATCACCTTCAAGGACCCGTACGATAAGCTTTGGACCACCGCCTTGAACTTCACAGAAAAACACGAGAGCTGGTTCGGAGGTCCTTTCAAAGATCTCAATGCGGACTTGATAGCCGAAGAGGTGGACACCATGTGGAGGACCTTGTACAAGTTGACCAAGACGTTCGCGGACTATCCGGGCCCGAAAAGAGTTGCCGAGAACATCAAGAACAGGATAGAGAAGTTCCGGCAAACGTTACCGGTCCTTCAAATGATCTGCAATTCTGGAATGAGAGAAAGGCATTGGGAAACCGTAGGAGAAATTGTAGGGCATCCCATCGTTCCAGGAGAGGAAGCGTCCCTGGAGGACATGATAGAAGCTGGACTTCCCCAGTTTGTCCAAAAAATGGAGGAGATATCCATTGTGGCCACCAAGGAACATTCCCTGGAGCAGTCGCTGGCCAAAATGCAAGCAGAATGGGCCGATGTCTGCTTTGAAATGGTACCATTCAGAGAAACGGTACGGAAGTTTTTGAAGTTTAACAATACAATGTAGATGCATTACAGGACTCAACCCGTCTTGCCTATATATATATATATATATTGTTATTGTTGTGGTGGTTTATGTCGAGTATGAGTTTGTGGTAATTTATGTATTTACCGTTGTTTTTTTTTGTTTTTATTTATTTTTCTTTTTTTTTTTCGTTACCTTTCCGTGAGTTCTTCATACCAATCTTCCTTTCTTTTATTTATGTGTTTTTTTTTGTTTGTTTTTTTAATTTTTTTTTAACAATTTGGTAGACATGTTAATATGTTAAATATTGGATATACAAGTGAAAGGAGATATGCATATTAGGGGCTATTCAAAAATTGTCACACCTAGGGGGGTGGGTGGGTTGTTAGTTTTTGTGACAATTGTGACCAAGGGGTGGAGGGTGGTTCGGTAATGTGACATCACACAATCAAAATTTATTGCAAACGGTAAAAAATATTTGGGGTTTAAAATTAAGTTTTTTCATATTTTTAAGTATTTTAACAAATAAAATTATAAATGAATATAGAATTATTAAAAAATAATTGGGGAAGGGTTAATCGATGGGTTGTGACATCATTATGGTGAGGTGTAGTAAAATTTGTGACAATTGTGACAAAGGGGTGGGGTATTAAAAAGAAGCAAAAAAGTGTGACATAGGATCACCCCTTATGAACAAATATTTTTATTTCTTTATCTGTGCAGTACATATTTATTCATATATTTTTGATCAGGGAGTTTCCATCTTGAAGACTGTTGATGATGTGCAGTTGATGATGGACGATCATATCTTGAGAGTACAAACAATTCGAAGCTCGCCATTCGTCAAGCCGCTAGAAGCGGTGATCAAAAAATGGGAGGAGAAGCTGATTTTGATGCAGGACATTTTGGATGCTTGGCTAAAGGTTAGTCATATACAGTGTGTGGAATTGTGCATTGCAGTTAAGCCTTTATTTTAAGCAATTTTGGTAACATTTGACTCCGTACCTAATCCGAAACATGTTTTTTCAAAATCAACACCAGTGTCAAGGCACTTGGATGTATCTAGAGTCCATCTTTGGTTCTGAAGATATCATCAAGCAGATGCCGGTTGAAAGCCGCAAGTTTTCCCGTGTCGACCAGACTTGGCGCGAGATCATGGCTGGCGTGTCTGTCGACTCCAGGGCTTTGGTCGCCACGTCCATTCCATATATGCTTCAGAAGTTGGAAGAAAACAATAGGCTCTTGGAGGAAGTCCAAAAAGGCTTAAATGACTATCTGAATAAGAAAAGACTCTTCTTTCCAAGGTACGAACCCGGTTGATAAATTGTACGAGTAGTATGCGAACATATTAGAAATTGTAGATATAAATGCAAATATCAAATCTAGAATATTTGCATTTGGTTAATTTCAGATTTTTCTTCCTGTCCAATGATGAACTTCTGGAGATATTGTCCGAGACCAAAGATCCGACCCGGGTTCAGCCACATCTGAAGAAATGCTTCGAAGGCATTCATAACCTCGTGTTCGGAGATGAGGACGACATTTTGGCCATGATTTCTGCAGAGGGTGAAAGAATCGATTTCTTGAACAAGATATATCCGGCTGCATCCAAAGGCTTGGTTGAAAAATGGTTGGCCCAGGTGGAGTCTTCCATGGTGGCCAGCCTCAAGGACGTAACATCCAAGGCCATCGGGGCATATCAGAAAGAGCCCCTATCTGAATGGATAGTCCATTGGCCAGGTCAAGTGGTCATCGTCACCAGGGGGATCACGTGGACTGCAGAAATAACAAGTGCCTTAAGCAAAAGGTTAGCCAGTGAGAATAGAAATGTCACATAACGAACTTCAGGGGACCATCAAATTTTGTTCATTATAAGCTGTATTCACGGTAACCAATATATTGCTTATAGCGAACAGTTCGTTATATCTGAACATCACATCTAATTCAAAATTCAAACTTTAATCTGTTAAAGGCATTTACATGCATACATATTATCAAAATTTAAACACTTAAATATGTATGCAGTTTTACATATTATTGTACATATTACATATACAAAACACTCAAAAATATAAGAAAAAAAAACATGAGAAAAATGCTATGTCAATAATAAACATGCTGTTTTTAAGAATTCCCGATATTGTGAAACGTGATGTCCCCATTTTCCTCGGGAGACTACTTTCACAATCTCCCGATTCAATTCGAGAAATTATTCCAAATTTTTCCTCAATGGAAAATGACTGATGAGTCATTGTTAATCGTTAGCAAAACCAAAATGAGTCAAGTGTATGTTTTCCAAGACACCCTTTTTTGAAAAGAGGGGAACTCATTCATAGAATTAATGTGCCAGCTGTGTAAACACTCACATCCTGTTCACTATAACCAATAGTAGTATAGTTCAAAAATAATGGAATATGTCCCTTATAACCAATTTGTACATTATAAACGGTTGTACATTATAACCGGGTCCCTATGTATTTTCCCTAGACATTTCACGGGGCCAGAGATTTTGTACGTTACAACCGGTTGTTCTTTATAGCCGATGTCGTTATATACGATTTCTACTGTACATGGCATTACCTAGTGGTATTTTCATATATATGGTACCATATCACCTTTAAGTTCATAATTTTTCAACATTGTTATTCCCACAGGTACAGTGGCATCAGTCCATTACCAGATTGGTATCGTCAGTTCCTGATCAAGATATCCCAGCAACTGGATGAAATAGTGCAATTGGTTCGAAGGCCGATGGACATTGGGGACCGCATCACCCTCGGTTCCTTGATAGTGAATGATGTTCACGCTAGAGACGTAGTGTCCCATCTGATGGAGGAAAACGTCCAAGATGCTTTGGACTTTACTTGGGTCAGCCAACTACGGTATTACTGGCAGGAGAAAGAAGTTGACAAAGGGTCCCAAGCCTCTCCGGAGGATATGGGCATATCGGTACGTATGGTGGCCACGGATGTCCCATACGGCTTCGAGTATCTCGGCAACACTACTCGACTGGTCATAACCCCTCTCACCGATCGTTGCTTCCGCACTCTTCTCGGGGCCCTTGAGCTAAACCTCGGTGGAGCCCCGGAAGGACCGGCCGGAACTGGAAAGACCGAAACCGTCAAGGACCTAGCGAAAGCGGTGGCCAAACAGTGTGTCGTGTTCAACTGCTCCGAGGGTCTGGACTATCATGCCATGGGTAAGTTCTTCAAGGGTCTAGCACAGGCTGGGGCATGGGCATGCTTCGATGAATTCAACCGCATCGACATAGAGGTGCTGTCCGTTATCTCACAACAGATACAAAGCATTCAGTTGGCCAAATCCCAGAAGGTAAATCTAACTTGGGTTTTCTACTTGTTTTAATGCCATTTAAGGACATTGACCATATACTATTTCTCCCCCGGATATCTTGTAGGTCGTTGAATTTACGTTCGAAGGTACGGATCTTGTTTTAAATCCTTCATGCGCAATCTTTATCACCATGAACCCTGGATACTCTGGCCGCCAAGAACTCCCGGACAACCTAAAGGTGTTGTTCCGCTCTGTGGCCATGATGGTCCCAGACTACGGCATGATCGGTGAGATCTCGCTGTACTCCTACGGCTTCGTACAGGCAAGGGCACTTTCCAGCAAGATAGTCCATGCCTATCGGCTTTGCTCCGAACAGATGTCCCACCAGCACCACTACGACTATGGCATGCGGGCGGTAAAAGCGGTCCTCATCACCGCCGGGAACCTAAAGCTGAGGCATCCCGATCAACCCGAGCCCGTTCTGGTTTTGAAGGCCCTTAGGGATGTCAATGGTCCCAAGTTTTTGGCACAAGATGCCATCCTGTTTGAAGGCATCATCTCTGATCTCTTCCCGCAAGTCGAGCTACCACCATCGGACTACGCGGCGCTAAAGGGTGCCCTTGCCGAAGTGATGGCAGCCAAAAACCTTCAGCAGGTCCCAGCATTCTTGGAGAAGATCCTGCAGATCTACGACACCATGCTGGTGCGACACGGGCTTATGATCGTCGGGGCTCCGTTATCCGGTAAGACCACCGCCTACAGGACGCTGGCCGAGGCTCTCGGTAAGGTCATCTACAAGACCATAAATCCAAAGGCGGTGACCCTCGGCCAACTTTACGGGTCCTTCGACCCGGCAAGCCACGAATGGACCGATGGGCTTCTGGCCAACACCTTTCGTGAGTTTGCCGCAGCCGGAGGAGGAGATGACCGGAGCTGGATAGTTTTCGATGGCCCCGTTGACACGGTGTGGGTGGAGAACATGAACACTGTCTTGGACGACAACAAGAAATTGTGTCTGATGAACAGCGAGATCATCAAGATGAGCGACAAGATGAGTATCTTGTTCGAGACCGACGACTTGGAGTTTGCCTCTCCGGCTACCGTTTCCCGATGCGGCATGATCTACGTGGAGCCCCAGAACCTGGGATGGCGGGCCATCAAGGACTCCTACCTCAACACCTTGCCGACAAGCGTGGAGAGGGTGCAGAAGAAAATGGTTTCTGATATCTTTGATTGGTTGGTAGCCCCAAGCCTTGACTTTGTCAGAGACCACTGCCGAGGATTCGTACAGACCGGAGACATGCATCGGGTATCCTCGGTGATAAGACTTTATGATCTCCTCCTGCAAGGAATGTTTGGAGCATCTGAAGAGGACGGAGCTCCGGTTTTACAGAACCAGCAGGTGAGAAAGCGGGTTTGTGGTTTGCTTGTTGATGATTGCGGGCACAATGCCGATTGTTTCATCGGTGATTACATCGGATGGTATTTCTAATAAGGTTCCATGTTACTTTCGTTGTTAAGGTCACCATGTATCTCCAGGCCTTGTTGCTTTTTGCTTTAGTTTGGGGTGTCGCTGGAACCTTGGCTTACCAAAGCCGTTTGGCATTCGATGAATTTTTCCGCAATCTTCTCTACGGCAATAACGAAAGTCACATCCGGCCGACGAGTTTTCGTTTATCAAGGGTAAAACAACAAATTTTATTTTATTTCATGTAAATTTGCAGTTTTCAAACCCTCGAGACCACTTGCTTTTAATTCCAGTTACAAATGTTTCCTGAGAAGAAGCCCGTATTCGATTACGTGTTCGAGTGCAAGGGCGGCGGTCAGTGGGTGTCTTGGATGGAGGCTTGCGAAAGAAGTAATTTTAAACTTCCACCACAGTTGGTCAGCATATTTATTGTTTTTTTATTATGTGCCCATTAATTTAGGCAGGCGGAAGCAAATAATGGCTGTCAAATCTTATTTTTAGCGCTCCGAGATGATTATTCCGACGGATGAGACATCGCAGCAAGCTTTCTTCCTGTCCCATTGTTTGGCTAACAAGATTCCTCTTCTGCTCGTAGGACCAACTGGCACTGGCAAGACTGCCATTACTGGTGGTTTCTTGTCCTGCTTGCCTGGAAACCAGTTTGTGGTGAATTCCGTTATTTTCTCGGCCCGAACGACTGTAAATCAAACCCAGGACATGGTCATGTCTCGTCTGGACAGGTACGTGTAAAATGATGTGCCATGGTTTTCTGACTCCTGCCCTATAAATGCTTGTAAAATCTGTTTTCCAATTATTTAGGCGTAGGAAAGGGGTATACGGACCACCGCTGGGCCGCAAGTGCGTGGTCTTCATAGACGACTTAAATCTTCCGGCAAAGGAGAAGTCCGGATGCCAGCCTCCGATTGAACTGCTAAGACAGTGGGTGGATCATGGCAACTGGTACGACAGAAATGACACTTCTTCCCTCGAACTTGTGGATACCGTAAGATTTTGTTACGGGTTTATAAATATCTCGATTGGGATCTCATCGTTTTTGGGCTCTTAACTATTTTGGTATCTTTTAAAGCTTTTGGTAGCTGCCATGGGACCTCCTGGGCGCAATGATGTCACTCCTCGGTTCCTTAGACATTTTCATATGCTTTCCATCGATTCTCTGGATGACCGTTCTTTGACGAAAATCTTCGGCACGATCGTAGATTCCCATTTTAGTCAAGGATACGAACCGACCATTCATGCCTTGTCGAAGGTAAAATGTAGATGCTTTACAGGACTCGGCCCGTCTTGCCTATATTTTTGGTTATTGTTTTAGTGGTTTATTTTGAGTATGAGTTTGTGTTAATTTACTTTTTTTTCTCTCCTTACCTTTCAGTTAGTCGTTTATCTTACCATTCTTCCTTTTCCTTTATATATATATATATATATTTTTTTTTAATGGTTATTTATTTATTATTGAAAGTGAACGTATAGAATACTGTGCATCCAAAATTTGGAAATTTCTTTGGCAAAGTTTGGCTTGCCAGATGCGTACCTTACAATTCTCATTTCTCCAGAGGAAAAATCCTCACATGGATGTATGGATAGCCACAAAAATCATATGGATTCTTATGGATATCCATTTTACTTTCATCCATTAATATGGATATCCACAAAAATCACAAGGATTCTTATGGATCCATTTTACTTTGATCCATTATTATGGATATCCAAAAAAATAATACGGATTCTTATAAATATCCATTTTACTTTCAACCATTATCATGGATATCCACAAAAATCATATGGATTCTTATGGATATCCATTTTACTTTCATCCATTATTATGGATATCCATATA
>JAQGBW010003111.1:0-17288 GCA_034698625.1 Julus scanicus
ACTTTTAGACTTGGTTTAAGGTACGTTTATTTATCTCAAATTAAAGTACTTTCAGTGCTCATGTAAACGCAGTAATTAACATCATTGTTAGATTGAATTTTTACTAAATCAGGAGAATCTCCAGGTAGGCACTTCCATCGTCTAATCACATGCAAAAAAATGGACCAATAGTAAGTATCCGTCTTGGCATGAAGCTCGGTCAAAGGATTTGAATGATTATGTCTAATCCCAAAGTGATCATTAGTCTTGTATAGTGGAACATTTTTGTCACACTCACGGAATGTTGATAACTGCCCTTATCAAATCTGGCTGTCCTACGCTGGACCTTCTCTATATCCTGAGTATGAACCATCCTGTGAGGGTTCCAAACAGTAGCACAATATTCCAACATAGGGCTAACCAGAGTCGCGTATAGCCATTTTCCACAAAACAGTAAATAGATTCAATTCAACTTAATCAAGTTCTCTATAGTCAACAAACAAATTTGAAAATATTTCAAATACACCTAGTATATCTCGCTATACGGCCGCTCTTTATACGAACTTTCGCTTCAATGGCTTTTTTTAAAATTATGGCACTGTTTCGATTTACGGCCCACAATGTTTCGTTATACGGCCAAACAAAAATGCTGTAATTAAAGAAAGTTGCCAAAAAATGTGGTAAATTACCCCCAATTTTCACAAACAAGGTCGGATTTGGCTAACAATAAATGAAAATCTCAATGCATAAAGAATTGATTCGTTATACGGCTGTTTCGATTTACGGCCGTAAAGCGAGGTATGGGTGTATGTTAAAATTTCGAAATCAAATACGTAAACAATATCACAAAATTTCAAAAAAAATAGTTTTATATTGTCTCATATATATAAAGGATATTTTTATTTTGGAAATTTCTCAAATAGGAGAAAAACTCCAAGCAGGAGACCAACCATCATTAATGAGATCAACAAGTTGAATGAATACTTCTTCATTAATGACCATTAAGTCAACCATAAACCGATCTTTAACAGATCGTTACATTCAGATGGATTTCACAATAGATACCAATATTTTTCAAATCCTCTTTTTGTTTCTTAAAATAATCTTAACTTACACAAGTGCAACCGGCTATCACACTGCAACAAAATAAATGTAAAAGAAATCTTTGCACTTATAATAACATGTATAGACTCAATATACTCTTTCTAAATATATATAGATTTTAAATCAATTATCAGTGAGAGATGGATTAGATTCCAGTCACCATTTATCTGTTAGGTCATCAAAACTGATAACTTTCGGAGGTTTGAACTTTTGACCTGGAATGAATGGCTTCACCATGTGCTGTGCTAATTGATGATACCGATTATAATCCATTTCGCTATTAGGATTTTGAATCTGCGCAGGCGTAGACATTTGTCACGTGTTTATGCGCGTGCGCAGAATCGCATTTTCCGACTGGCGTTATACCAGCCTTTCGCGCTTAACAACTGATTTAGCTAAAAATTAGTATTGAAAACAACAAAAAATGAAGTAGTATGGCAAAACTAAACAAAATAACTGAATTTAGTGAATTGTTATGGAAATTTGATTCGTTAAATGATTGTATTGTAACAATTACAGCTCGCATGAGTCGCATCACATAAACTGGATGTTAACTGCAGAATTACCAAAATTTTCCTAATTTATACTAACAAAAATCAGCACTAATTGTATAAATATGAAATATTTTACAAACTTCTAAAATGTTGGCTAATACCTAATTCGTTAGGGCATATGTATGTCACGAGATGGCAAAAAACAACAATACGACGATGGAGCTAATATTAATTAACTTGGTTTCTAATGAAAAATTATCTTTCGTGGTTTGCTTAATCCTGTATGCAACCTATTTCTTTTTTTCGTCCTTTTTCATGTTTGTAATTTGATGCAAAAAAAAAAAAAAAAAATTAAAACAAATAGGAAAACGTTAACAGTTGACTATAAATAGCTTCCTTTTTAACGTGGTGTGCAAATTGAAGCTAAAAAAGGAAAACAAACAAACAGGAAAGAAAGTCAAACGTTAATGTAAACAATGGAAAAAAAGTAGTCAGACTGCATTAGTTTATACTCTTCAAAAGAGTATTAATTATACGTATTATGCTCGACCAGTACATATAACAAATCATATGATATTATGAGTGTATGAACGATATATACTGTCCATAAAATTTCCAAGTTTTTTTTCTTTATTTTACTTGCCAAGTAGGAAGGGAAGAACATTACTTTCTCGAATATTTGCAGCTCATGCATTTCGGAAGTTTGCAAAATGCTCGATCCCTAAAAAACCCCATAAAACTGAAAGTGTTTTATTTAATAAACGTGCAGTCGTCATTTTTATACAACTGTCTCATTCATATGGTCGAAGATATATCTTTGGGGTTGTTTAAGAACCCCAACAATCCTTCCGTCGGCTCCTTTGATGTCTAGAATAGCGGCTTCTTTATCATACCATTTTTGGAAATTGGGTTTGTCAATCATGCTACACTTAGATAACGTAAAGCCCTCTACTATTTGTTGATTGAACATTGCATGTAAACACGAGGGCTAAGCCTAATTCCCGGTATCTAATCATTTAACCGGTTTTAATTTACACCAAATATGGAAATATTTACATTAAAAATGCAATTTGCTATCAATTAAGCTATCTCTCACTATTTGATATTGACATATGAGTTTTTTTTGTTATTTTTTTAAAATTGGCTACTATTTCAAAAAATAAATAAAACCCTTCATCCATGATTATAGGCTTATCTTATTCTGCCTAATCTACGCCCTTAAGTAGGGCATTTTCATGAACCGTACTGTTTTCGCAACCGAAAAACGCCCATTCGTATTTTTTAGCAAGGAGTACAGCTTATACCGCCATCTAGGGATGCTATCTGAAAACTAAATTTTTAAATAAAAATTTCTAATTAAATATCTGGTTTCTGTTATTTGCATTCCCTTCCTAACAATGTTTAACAACCCTGTCCTTAAAAATATTAACTGGATATTCTAAATTATTTTCAAACGATTAAACACGAAGTTTATTCCTGAACATAGTACTTTTGACGATAATGTGCCGGCAGCCATTTTGAGTCGTGCAGATTTGCCGAATATGGTGCAATCTTTTCAATGCTCGATTTTCTATAATATATTGCGCATTACCTAACTGAAGATCGTCTACGAAAACGGTAAAATATGATCACATTTTTCTATAGAAACTATTTAACAATTTGCATCACTTTCATTGCTAACGTTTCATTTTAATGTGTCATTTTGCTAGGCCATTTGAGTTCTTTACTGACCCCTGCATCGCCTGTAAAAAAGACAAGTTTGAAACATGTCGATATTCACGCCAACAAACCAAATTCGCATGACAAATGTGGCCATTGTGCGAATGAAGAAAGGTGGCAAGCGATTCGAAATCGCCTGCTATAAAAACAAGGTGCTATCTTGGCGCGACAAGATAGAAAAGGACATAGACGAGGTGCTGCAGACCCACACTGTATTCTTGAACGTGTCCAAAGGTTCAGTGGCCAAGAAGGAGGATTTGA
Source organism: Julus scanicus (assembly GCA_034698625.1). NCBI lineage: Eukaryota > Metazoa > Arthropoda > Diplopoda > Julida > Julidae > Julus > Julus scanicus. Next base: position 3,558 of record JAQGBW010003111.1, read on the forward strand.
CCAAAGCTTTCGGAAATGACGACCAGACAGAAATTTGCAAAGAAATCCTAGCCAAAGGTGAATTACAGGTTTCCGAGAAAGAGCGTGCTGCGCAGCAAGATGCCACCCTGAAAGATATAGCAACGACCGTAGCTGACAAATGCGTTAATCCAGACACAAAGAGACCATACCCTGTTAGCATGATAGAAAAGGCCATGAAGGATGTCCACTTCTCTGTAAAACCCAAGCAGAGCGCCAAGCAGCAGGCGTTGGAGGTGATCAAGCAGTTGAAAACCGTGATGAGCATCGAGCGAGCCCAAATGCGGATCAGGGTGATGCTGCCATCCAAGGATGCCAGAAAACTGAAAGATAAAATCACGAAATTGACATCGAAAACCGAAGAGGAAAACTGGAGTGGTGGAAACTTGGATTTGGTTTGTCTGATCGACCCTGGCTGCTTCAGAGAAATTGACGACCTGATCCGCAGCGAAACAAAAGGCAAAGGAAACATGGAAGTTTTAAGTCTGAAAGAGATCCAGGAGGGAGATGCGATGTTAGATTGATATTTCGGCTGTAATACTACACAAACAAAGTCCTAAACAAAGTGCTGAAATGAGGCGGTACTGCACCATGACGACAATAATAAACCAATGCTCTGTTTTTCTTTAAAAAAAAATAGATTCAAGCAGCTAATACCATAACTATTTGCACTGTAAAAATTGTACTTTATGGTAAAAAAGCTTATAGGTCTTATTTTCTCTTTTGTATAAGTATCGTCAAATTTCTGGTTATGTTTGGCTAATGTTTGAAACTACTAATTGTCTTTCAGGCTGAAAGTTTAACTTTGCTCGCAACTTGTTATTAATAATGCACCAGTTGTTCACTTGGCCTAGCAAAGAATTGAGATGCCACTATGTTTGCTATTCTGGATGTAATTCTGTTGTGTATAATGGCATTATGAAATAAAAACCCAATATAATTTTTCAAAAATGAAGTGACCACGTGCAAGATTAATAGTCTTTTGTAATTCAATCTTATACTATTAGACTTGATTTATTTTTTCAAGTTTTAATCTATCAAAGGTGATATTTTCATTATACTACAATGTTAAAGTACACACTTGGACAAGCAGGCAGTAGAATACTTTGACACAAGTATTATTTGACTTAAAATTGTTTCACCAAATATAATCATTCTTCGAGCACTTTTTCCTAGTTGTAGTGTGTTTGTTATGCTAACAATAACTTCAACAATGGAAAAAAGTCATCTTAAAATAATGCCATTTGGCAAAACTTAGCACAGTTGTTCAAAGTTTGAGCAGACAGTTGAAAATGCAGGCGTCTTCGTTTTGTAAGTATACTGATATGGCAGGTAATGAAAGTGAATAGTAAGACGATTGATGGGTAACTCTTGGGTAGGTGTCCCTGCACTGTGAACAGTCTACAGGTGTGCCATGGAAGTTAGTAGGATCCAGGGACAAAAATGTACCTTTATATACTAATTTTGAATAGAAAACATTAGAAATGTTCAACATAAAGTAGATTATTTTATTAAAAACACTACATTATTATTTTTCATTGAGAAATTGCTCCTTTGTAGTAAATTGTAGTAAATTTCCAAATCAATATTTTCTAAAAATATACAAATACAGCTTTTAGGTTTGGCAATTGCCCTTCTTATGGAAAAGAACTACATACCCTTTGACCATGGTTAATTACTGTACCATTAAGATTAAAATCGTTGATTGCATGAACCAAACTTTTGGAATGACCCAGAAATGTCGACACACACTCACATGATTTCTGTCACACTTTGCACCAAGAACAGACGGGTTCACTTCCGGTTTGGTTTTTATCAGACCTATATTTTATTTCGAAATTTCAATAACAATGTAAATCACTAGGCCTTTCGTATCAAGGCCAGTACCCTTTCGTTTTTATGTTGCCATGAGATTTACCAGTGCAAGACGCGTGCATTAGTGTTTTGGAATTCGTGTTGAACAACGACGAAAACAAAATCTACGAAATATGAGCTGCAAGGATAAAGTAAGCCAACTTGGGATTGATCAAGCTTTGCTGAACATAACCACGTTTAATGCCCAGAGTTCAATTAAAATATTCACACAATCCGTTGCGTGTGATAAGGTAAAGTACTTATAATTGTAACCTTAACTTTTGTTATAATACCGTACTTATACTTAAGATTCTAAACATGCCAGCATGACATGTACATATCTATTCTATAGCTCAGTACGTAGAGGTCTTAAAATAAAGAAGATTTTTGTGTTTATATTAATATTGAGAGCTATGTTTGAGATTTTGAACTTTGATATATAATATACTATATATACTAGACTGTTTACTGCCATTTGATAGATTTGAGGATGCGTATGACAATTTCCCATCCATTGCACAATGAATTGTGTATACACGTTGTATATCTGATGAATGGTTTATACCTGCAGACATGCAGTGTACTTGCCTAGAATACCAATGATACTTGTTCTGGAACTTGAATAGGATAAATATTTCTATCCTATCTCACATCCATAATTGCCATATAAACCTTCAGAGTGATGGTAAAATAAAATCTACATAATTGCATGTATTGTCCGCTCATCATCCTGATGGCCTGTATGGTTCTGGAAATATAAATAAACAAGATCACATTTTTTGAATTTGGGTGAAAAGTGACCTAAAAGAACTTACTAGAAACTTCAATGAATCTTATTTCCATATTTATAAATCTTTTGTTTCAGTGTTCGGATCTCTACCAAGCAACTATTGCACCCAATAGTTCCTATCCGTTAATAGTCAATACATCATTTCCGACTGTTTTGAAAGTATATGCGAAAGATTGGACTTATGATGAGTTTTTCTGCGGGTACGGATAATTTTAATTAACACATGCAATTTTATAGTAGTTATACGAAAGTATCTTTGGCTAAAACCAGTATTGTTGCAATGCCTTATATTGTATTTAGAAAGGATATCCATTTTGGTGAACATGGACAGTATGCCATGCCTGTGGTGTATACCAGTGGATTATCTACTTCCTGTGATATTAACGAAATAAAGTCGCCTCTGAACAGCAACCTGTGTAAGTAACGTAAGCATGGGTTTTAATGATATGCAAACTACATTTGACTCACAAATGCAATTTTGAACAATTTTGTAGATATTCTGTGGGCATTGCTGTTCTTATTTGGAATAGCAATATTATGGATAATAGGACTCCTCATTTACAGGTATTCACATATAACTGTTTATTTATGTGCAGTTGGTTCAATTTAAATCGGTACCAATCGGTATAAATAAATATATGGTACACCTAGTTAATTAATACTGCCACTTTTTTTTTTTTGTACAATTTAGACGAAAATTTAAAAATGTCGAAGAGGATGAGCGGTTGCTTGTTTCAGTAAATATCCTTTTGAATATAGCAAAAACTACATGAAAAAACGTTCGTGTAATTTTAAAACTTGTGCGTATTTTTTAGGATCTCGGCACGCCCTCCGAGCGAGGAAGTGGGTCTCACACATGGACGTTCTTGGTGGAACCGAATTTGTCTCGACGATTACGTTCGCTTGACACGTTTAGAGGGTAAAGCGATTGGCAGAATTATTTAGTGGCAAAATGTAGCTGTTGCATCATTTTGAGAACAATAATTTATTCTCTTTTAGCATTTGCATTGTGGTGATGATATTCGTGAACTATGGCGGAGGAAAATATTGGTTTTTCAAGCATTCAACATGGAATGGTTTGACTGTAGCTGACCTTGTGTTCCCATGGTAAGACACATCATACCAAATATATTAATTTTATTGAGTAAATGCCACAAACTTGAGTTCAACCAACTGTTCTCAATTTTCAGGTTTATGTGGATAATGGGCTTATCCATTGCCTTGTCCATTCAGTCGCAACTTAGAAAAGTTGTTTCGAAAAAGGCAGGATTTTGGAAGATTTTGAGAAGATCTGTGATCTTGTTCAGTCTGGGACTCATGTTGAATTCGAAATATGGCCGTAAGTCAGAATGACTAAATACCGAATGTTTGATCTGAATTTCAAATGTACGATAACCGTGTTTTCGTAGTTGGGTGCGAGCTCTCTCAGATGAGGATTTTAGGAGTGCTACAGCGATTAGCTGTTACATATCTGGTCGTTGCTACAATTCAACTTTTAACTGAAAAGCCAGGAGATGCCTACCAAGTGAGCAAAATGTGCATATGCACAGAAATTGCAAACCCATTAGACGCATATATTAATACGTGAATGTTTTTACAGTTTGAGCGATGGGCTTTCTTTCGGGACATACTTCAGTACTGGCCCCAGTGGATTTTCACGAGTCTGATCGTTGCTGCTCATTTACTAATCACGTTTCTTCTGCCTGTCCCTGGGTGTCCAACGTAATGTTTGAGATTATCTTTGTTCACTAATTATTTTTGATTTTTGGTAAATAACATATTTTTTCTTGCTACCAGGGGTTATCTTGGGCCAGGTGGACTGCACCTTAATTCCTCGTATCCAAATTGTACGGGAGGAGCAGCTGGCTACATTGATCGTCTAGTCTTGGGAGAAAATCATACTTACAAAAGGCCAACTTGCAAAGTGATTTAAATTCGTAAACTTACAAAAATACCTAGATGAGGAGAATCTATTGGCAATTTAACAGCAATATTAAATTATTCTTTTGCAGGTTTTGTACGAAACGACCGTTCCGTTTGACCCCGAAGGTATTTTGGGTTACTTGACTTCTATTTTTACAGTTTTTCTCGGGCTTCAGGCCGGGAAAATTGTCACAATGTATCCACTGCATTCATCCCGAATTAAAAGATGGGTCGTGTGGGCCCTTATCACTGTATGTATTTATACTTAATTACTATGCAAGCTCAATAACAATATCTATTGTACTTAACTTACAATCAAATGTATGATTCTTTAACAGGGTAGCATCGGTGCGTTACTTTGTAAAGTCAGTGAAAATGATGGCTGGATTCCTGTGAATAAGAACCTATGGTAAGTTGGATCTAAATAGTTGATAAGTAATACATTAGAACAAATTATCTAGACCCAATTAACTCAAAACAAAAGGAACTTCCACCCAAACTTAAAAAATTCCTACTTTAATAAATTCCTGATTTCATTTTCAGGTCGCTGTCCTATGTCCTTGTTACTGCCTCTATGGCATTTACGCTACTTACTTTGTGTTATTTGCTCGTGGATGTGTTCGATTATTGGACCGGAGCGCCGTTCTTTTACCCAGGAATGAATGCGATTCTCTTGTATGTCGGCCACGAAATCACCGAAAAATGGTTCCCATGGTACATGCCGGTGCCTGAAACTCATGCAGCCGAATTGTGCGTGGATATCTGGGGTGCTTCTCTCTGGGTTGTTATATCGATAGGGCTCTTCTACAAGCAGATATTTTTGGCTATCTAAAAAATTTGCATTACTTCAGAGCATGATTAGCTACAGTATTTGTTATGGCACAATTTGGAGTAATCCAAAAACCCGTTTTATTAAATTATTTTCTTATCCTCCAATATGCCAGGAGTTCCTTTTTGTCAATCGTATATGTAAACATTCCTTCTTAAGGAAAGCGACCTGGCTGTAAATTGTAAGCACCAAAAATTGAAAATCTCTATTTTATAAGTACAAATATTACCATTGAGTAATATTTAATAGTTATAAAGTAGATGTAATGTCTGAGATATTGTAATTTTTGGATGAATCCACCTACAGACATAATGCTTGTTGGACCAAATTCTATAGTCATATATAATATTTATGGCCTACAGTATATCCATGAATTTTTGTTTTTTTTTGTTTATAGATGTAGTATAATGCTCAACTTGTAACATGTTCACATTTATTTTCACCCTTTGATATTTATGAAAAACATGCATGCATGTGTGTAAAAGCATATTTACTTGTGTAACCTTGAATTTTTATTTTAATTTATAAAATAAAATATTAATGTTATTCAAGTCAAAGGAAATACCAAATATGGACATTTTTATTCGTTACTTCACGCTTTGACCTGATGTTGGGGGAACTAAAAATTTTAAACTAGTCTTATATCGTATCTAATATCATTGAATTTAAAATTTATTTTGAAAAAGTTTTTACTATTTTAGAAACTATCTTTGCTGCTCGGACTAGAAGAAACAAATAATTATTACTGAAATAATGGAAGAAAAAAGTATATATTTGCCCACTTGACAACTTTGACAATTTGAAAGTGCATTTAATTACAAATTTCAGATTTCAAAAAGGCATAATAAAAAGATAACATCTCAAACAAATATTTTCTCAGAACAGGTATAGTATATATATAGTATAATCTTTAAAAATCTAAATTTTCTTACAAATTGTTATAAATCATATGCACACTAAACCTATACCTCGCTATACGGCCTTTTTTAATTATGGCACTTTTCGACTTAAGGCCCACAACGTCTCATTATACGGCTAAAAAGAAATGCTGTAATTAATGAAAGTGGCCAAAAAATGTGATAAGTTACCACAATTCGCATAAACAAGGTAGGATTTGGCTAACAATAAAACAACTTATGGGTTTCACTTCGTTTAAGAAGGTTACAAAATGAATCACAATGCAGAAAGAATTTATTCGTTATTTGGCTTTTTGCTTTACGGCCAACTTTTCTGGAACGTATCTAGGCTGTAAAGCGAGGTATGGGTGTAGTTACCCATCATAGAACGTATTGAAAATCGTAAAATTGTTTCAAATTGTATTGAAAATTTTGTTATATGTATAAATACAGTGATACCCTTATTTTAACATGCACAATGAATCGTACACAATTTAATTTAAAAACATTAAATATTAACAATTTTTTATCAAAGTAAATCCTGAATACGAACAGTTTTCCTGACAGCATTACTGTAGCCCTCTTTAAAATGAAACCATATGTCGCCTTTTCCTAGTTCATTTGTTTTTGCATTACCTTAGAAAAAAAAATAATAATTGTATTTTGTTGTCACGCATGAATAATGCAAAAAATAATTAAATTTGCTGAAACTTACTTTGTGTGCTTTGAGATTGTATTACCTCAATTTTTCGACCAAAAAAGTCCAAAACAGGCTGAATACATTCAAATATTAAATTGTATAAATTTCAACCCATCCTTCCTTAATTTTAAATGATAATAATGAAAAAAAATAGCAAATTACCTTTTCTTCTCGAATTACTTGCTTCGGTTGCAAACTTTGCCTATGATTTGGCACAATAGGGATCGCCTTATTAGGTTTTTCAATCGCTTTGCTAAAAAATACAAACAAATTATAAACATTAAATCCAAGCTGACCATTCGCAAAATACTCGACATCAATGTATCAACTTTCAATTTTGCAAATTGACAATGCACTCACTTTTGTTCAGTTACTTGCTTTTTGACCAAATCGTTTCTGCGTAACTTTTCTAATTCAATCTGAAAAAAAGTATAGGGCTTTATTTTAGGCATCACATTATCATAAATATTTTTATCTATTCAATTGAACCATGTCAAATCTTGAGATGCACCTCAAGATTAACTGTTTGTTATTTGTTGATTTTTAAAGTTGGCCTATTTCCGCAACTAAGGCTAAACACGAACGCCAGGGGACGAGTCATCATCACCCACCTGGGAATTTTGCCTACGAGGGGGGGACTTCCACCCCCTCTTGAGGGGTCTTTAAAGTGCAACAATCAACACCGGACCTCGGTTTAAACCGCCATCCGAAGAGTCGTTACTTAGGGAATTTTTTTCATCCGTAAAAATACCGGGGTAAACCCCCCGAGAGGATTGAGAGGCAAGCACGTAACCCACTTGACCGCCCGCGTCGGCTCAAGATTAACTACCCCAAATTTGAAATAAAATGTAAAATACGAGTAAAATTTGCATCTAACCTCACGAGAAATCATTTGCTTAGCTTGATAACTTAACAGATCTTTGCTCGTTGTGTCGGAAAAGTTGCACACCAGATTGACTTGCCTATTAAAAAATAATTTATTAGAAAACTCCAAATATAACATAGGTAGAATGAATGAATAGACGTACGGATCAAGCGCATAGGAGTATTGGCCATCTGGACCTAACACTTGCTGATACGTGATATTATAATTGATCATAGAGTCGATCAAATGATTTAAATCTGCCTTTTCTTGACTGCTATACAATTGGGAATTCACCTAAAAATAAAAATTAAAATCAGATTTCATATCAGACTTTTATGTCGAACTTTACCATATCAAACTAAAATTACCGGTCGCAACGATGGTTGAATAATGTCTAGAAGAAAAGGTAGTAATTCCATCACTAACACAGGTGTATTCGTAAACGACCGAATTGTTGGAGTCATCTCGTTCAGAAAAGTAATCAGAAGATTGGTTGACCTCGTCAAGTTACTTTTAAACTGGAAAAAACATTATTTACATAGTTTCAAAAGTGGTCTTCCAATTCGGCAAATAAGACTGACCAATAGTTCTTACCTCAAAATGGGCAGCCGGAAATACTATTTTTGAAAAAGCAGTCGATGCAAAGAGAAGATGAAAAACAACTGATGTAAATGGCAAATATCCCATCAAGTTGTAATTTTGCGAATGGTGAATGTCTTGTAAAATTACGTCAGAAAAGCACAACCAGTCACTGCCAAGTGATGTCTTAAGAAAAGTAAAAAGCAAAGGAAATGTATAATGCCTGTACATCATGGATATTCACGAAATCTGATGCCTAACCTCATTTCGACAGACTAGTAAGTTTAAATAGCTAGTTGTAAATATTGGGAGAAAAACCACCTTATTAATTTAGTCAAAAGTCTGATGTACCTGCAGTTAGTTTTACCTTAATTTATTACAATCTGGATATGATGGCATATATAATGTTACTATATTAATGTTCCTGAAATTTTCTGTGTTTGTGAAAATATTGAACAAAGAGTTAATGTGCAAAATTACTGTAAATATGGATTGATTGACTCACTGATGTCATGCAGTGATCCTTATATCTCATAGTGAGGTAATTGGAAAACAATCCTTGATGAATTTTTTCCGTATCGCCAAAGCTCTGAACCAACCTTGTGATTTTATGAAACCTAAAAACAAATATTCGTGATTATTAACTATAATAATAAAGAGCAATATTTATTTGAAAACAACAGTAAAGAAATACCTAGCTTGGAGCGAGGTATCATCACACACAGACTCGAAAGAGTGGATACCAAGATTACCAAGGAATGAATTGGACTCATCCACGTTTGTATGACGTTTTCTATAAAATAATAATAAAATTCAATAAGATTATTAAAGTAATTTTAGTGGTGTGCTTAAAAAAACAAAACATTTGCCAACTAACCGTTTACTTTTAGGGACATGAAAAATTTCTTGCCATACAGAAAACAAACTCTTTTGAATGTCTTTATGTCCCACTGATAAGGAGTGCACATCCGTCATTTTAAGCTCTTTCTGTTTTCTGTGAATGAACTGAATTACACGCTAAAATTATCATTTAGCACATGAGTAATTTAACAAGATTATCAATTAAGTCTCTAAAACCAAAGATTGCAGTTCAAAGATTTGGTTTAGTTTTATCCTCTCAGAGTCTTCACGTTTCAAAAAAGTAAACTAACCTGCAATGTAGACAGACACGACCTTATGTCATTGTCAGCTTTCTCGCACAAGGCCAGTAGTGTCGAAGTATCAGTCTTCATTTTCTGTTTTCGAGAAACTTCCAGAAGTCTGGTAGCCAGACGCATCGGCATTGTTGGTGGAAAGTTCAATATTATGGCAATAGTCCGCAGTGGGCGTAGTGATGGTACATACCTTTTATAAATTTAAAAATTATGATTGCATTCAAAGCACACTGATGTATACGTCAAGAAACATACAAATACATACTGATCGTTACAGATGCATATAATCGGCCTCAACAACAAGCCTGGCTGATTACGGCGGTTAGTTTTTAATTTTGTTTTTGATTCTTGACCCTTTGAACAAACCATCGATGAGAGCAAAGTAATGGACGCCTGAAGTATTAAAAAAAAAATAATACAAATAATGTCAAGTACTACAATTAATTTTACAAATATTCACTTTCATGCCTTACCAATGGCGCACCATCAATTTCATCAATAATTAAACAATTAGGCTTTGGGTCTTGACCAAGAACTGCACGCATTTGAGTTGCAGCTTCAATTTGAGTTTTAAACATCTGAGGGCTTCGATCATCGCTGCGTAGCAAAACAATTGTACCACTTATTAGTGATTTAATAGTTGATGATAAGTAATAATTGAAAACGCTTTCACATATTACCTGGCATTCATTTCTACGACATTGTAACCAGCATGTTTTGCAATAATATGTGCCAACGTCGTTTTCCCCAATCCCGGTGGTCCACACAGCAATGCAATTTTTTGTTGAGGACGATTGAAACTATCCAATTCCTAATATAAATTGAATGACATTTCTTAGATTGCTGTCATTCTGTAGAGTAACTATTAGAATGACAGACTCAACCAGATTCAAACACAAGTTTGAAACTTGATTTCAAACTTGTGTTTTGCAAATCCCACAAAAAAATAAAAAATAAACAAATCTACCTTGTTCACATCAGGCAATCTTTTCTTTTTGAATTTATTTTGTTGCTGCTGCCGAGCCTCTTTTTCGGATTCGCTCGAACCAGATTCCCGAACCTTTACTTCTTTGTTGAACACCACTTTATCCCATAATTTAAGCCAGTGCAATAAAGTTCTATTTGTACCCTGAATTGAAGATACCAGTCATTATTGTCACCAGCATTACTACCATTAGATACCAAAACATTTGTTGCTTGACACTGTAAAGCTCAACAGCTAATTTAGAAATAAAAGACAAAAACAGATATAGCAACATATTTCAAACCTATGCTGCTATAACTTTAAACATATCAATTTTAGAATAATTGAAAGAAACGATTATGGATTATTCCTTACTTTTTAATCAGGGTCACAAATGACAGAATATGTCACAATTTCTTACCTGGCCCTTAGAGGGATTAACCCAGACAAATTTTGTCAGACTATATAACAACTTAATATATAACAATAATTGTTTACTGGGTATTCATACTCACATCATCACTGAGAAGTTCTATATAATCTCGTGGCTTGAATTTTTCCACCCATAACGTGCTTTCTAATAACGCTTCACTACCGGTTTCACGACCAGAATCGATATTAGAATTATCATTAGACGTGGTGTCTGCCTTTGTTCCATTTTGCATTCGATCTATTTCAAGCATCAACTCGGCTTCCCTCTAATAACGACAATGTTATTCAATAAATTCCCATTAATTGGCATTCAACAATGCATGTGAAAAGCAAATTCTATTTTACCTCCGATTCCAGCTGAATATGAAGCTCTCTACTAGATACGGGCAATAGGCGGCACGAGTCAGTTACATTAGCTTTCTTGAAATACAAAAATGATATTATTTTATTAAACAGCTAGAAAAATAAAGAAATAATGAATGCTTAAAATTCAAAATTAATCATTTACCTTCAAATTTAAAACTTCTTCTTCTTGTAGGCGCATATAAACACGTTTCCCATCACTCGTAGTAGAAGATACATAATCACCAACAGGAATTCGATTCAAAACTTTACTTTTATCAGCACGGGCATTCAGCTCATCCAAATTGTACTTTATTGTGAAATCGATATCATTATCACTTAGATCAGAAACATCTGAATCTATGCGAGCACGCTTCTTCTTAGGCATTTCTAGCAAAAATATATTTTAGAAAACTCATGTCATATTTTGATTAACTTTCCAATGCCTCATCACAGAATATATATTTTCACCGTAGTTACATCACAGTAGCAATGAAATAAAACAACAAACCTGCGTCCTCCAACTCAATTGGAACCATAGGAACATCTGTGGAATTGGCCAACTGAATTTCTGCTGCATTAAAGTCATTTTTTGAAGCAGAGTTGTCAATAATTGATGATATTCCAGCAGCTGGTTGGACATCAGCAATGTTGCCATGGTGCAGTGTTTTGTTTTTCTCAGATTCAGTTTCAGGCTGATCAGCTGAGCTGGCAGTTTTGTTAATTGTCCCAGTATACCAGTTGTTATATACTATAATACACAAAAAAAAAACTCTAGAAGCTATTTATGTCATAAAATCACGGCATTTTTATACAAGTATTTTTTTATTTTATCTAGTAAATAAAACACAACCTAAACAGCTTTCAAAGTTCAGTCATTGGTACATTGGAGATCAACTCGAAAGTTGCCTGTTTTTAAAGCTTTTCGTTTAAAAAATTGGATCATTGGATATAGCAATTCCTTACCATCTGGATTTTCATCTTGCTCATCTAGAGCGTCCAAATCATCTTGATATTTTGACTCAAATTCAAATTCATTGAGATCAAAATCACATTCCATCTCCAGAATAACAACAGAAGGAAAAATAAAATGCGCGGCAAAACAAATCATTCAATAAACAGGCACACGTGCAATACGAAATTTCAATTTGAACCTTAACTATGGTTTCAAGCGCGGGATATTCAATTATTACAACTCTCAAAGATTATTACAATCTTTTTCAATGGGTAAAATTTGAAAAGATACTCACAGTTAAATAAAACTAAAAATTGTTTACAATTTGTTAAACAATTTTTATTTTTATTTCATTGTAAATATCTTTGCAAATTTGACCCATTGAAAAGGATAGGGTTGTAATCCCCCTTAATATATAACATATTAAAGTCAAAAAGTGTACACAAAGAGTCACAATGCAACATGATGCTACAAAGAAATTCTGCTATTGGACTTTGGCAAGCATTTGTAGACATACAGTACTGGAGTAAAGGGCATATAATAGTCATTGTTGTATATGAAACTTCTACTTTAAAAGTAGAACTTGATAATAAACGTTTTTAATGGTATAAACATTAACCTTACATTAATCCATGTAAAACGAAATGTCCACCAGGCCAAGTATTTTTATAAAATATCAGTGTAATGGATATATTGATTATATCAGAAACTTGAAGAATTATTAAACGTGTACATTAAATCATACGTACTTTCAGTACCAGCATTGTGAGACTTCTTAAACAGCTAGCTCCATAACCAGAAAACGTCAACGTGGTCTATGGGTTTTTCCCATAAACTTAAATGGGACTAGTATTGTTAAGCAAGATACATCGAGTATTATTAATTTAAAAAATCAAAACTATAGCACATTTGATATGCAAACTAAAATTGCCAGCCTTTGGATAAATTGGAAATATTAAAACATGTATTACAAGCAAAACTACTCACGCAAAGATGCATATGAAAACTATAAGAATACCATTTGACAGGTTGCCCAGTAAATTAATTTTAAAAAATGTAAGTATATTTCAAGGACCTATCACAAAACAATTGCAATTATCACAATATCAGCTCAGTCTTGGAAGAAAAAAGGATGGTTTGTTCTTTTATAAAGGATTTTTAGATGAACAGAAATTTCCCGATTTTTAAGGCTGCTGGACACCCTGTTTTCCAAAACCATACAAAGGGTAGTTGACCAAATTTAATTGGGAAATACAATCTTAATGTATGTCTCAAAAGTGCCGATCAAGTCTAAAGTAAAAAAGTTAATCAGAATCGGACTAATCATCTAATGGCGTATTCCACTCGCTGCTCTGGAGTAGAGTAGGAGTAAGTGGAGTGAACGTCAGATGAACCTTCTGATGCGTTCTGATGCAACATATTGCTCCATC
>JAQGBW010003112.1:0-17286 GCA_034698625.1 Julus scanicus
TAGGACCAGTCATTTTGTATTTCCAGTCATTTTACACATTGGCTGGTTTGACACATTGACTGTAACATATATATATAATTCTCTAAATGGTTTGTTTAGCTACTGAACAACATACATATGAACCATAGTAGAAGTTTGATCGGAATGCGTGGGTCTGTATGACATTTTCTAAACGGGCACGATTTATAAGATAAAAAAATGCCCGATGCTATCTTGAAAGCCAATGTATATTGCGACGAGATATTATGTTTTGATGTTTAGCATATGACCAAACCAATACCATACATTCAATTGTTGTCTTGTATCCTTGCATATTTTTTGTCTTGGTGTTTACACCGGATAACATCAATCTGTTAGAGAAGCTTTTGACGTTTACAATGTATGCTCTTGGAATGATTTTATTTTCAAACTGCATATACCCAATGAATTAACATCTCAACTGTTTCCTTGACAATGTTCTTGCGCACAAGCATGCAAATTTCATCTATCAAATACGAAAACATTCATATTTATAGTAGATGTGAATCAAATGAAAAGTGTTTTGCAAGTGCTAATTTTAGTTCCGTGACTCGAATTTCTGAGTTTGTTTTCTTTTGTCGGAGATGAAAATACACCCCACAGTTATTCACAAATTCAGCAGTATACATTGACTATATTTTGCATATTGGAGCATAGTCCTTGTGTATTCTGCATAACAAACACTATAAAGTATATCGAGCCGTAAAGTATAAGACGTCGAGTAAATGTTGTCATCCGACTGAAGAGGATTGCAAAAAAGGTGGGCTCACTAAAAAACGTAGATTTTACATAAACACTACTTTAAATACTTCAGTACTTCTATATATTGAACGAGTCAGAGGAATGTTTTCATTTGTGATTTGTAAAAAAATCTTAATCCTAAGTTCCTAACCAATTCTGGTTTTAAGATACTTAAAGATTAGACGACCATACATTCAATCATTTTTAATGAAAATACACTGTTGAAAAGCAATTCAGTATTCACCTAACCGAGAAATTAGAATTAAACAACTTGTCATGTATATGTAATAGAAAAGACAGTAAAGTTTTTTTTTTTTTTTTTTAGAAAATCTATGACATGAAAGATACATGTACAATACAAGTGCATTAAATAAATGAAGCCTGTTCCTGAATTGCTTTTTTCTGGTGTACTTTTCAAACATCCCTCTTTAGCTATCAATTTTCTCGTGGTTGTGCTCAATGCGATGAGTTATTGATTGTTCAACAGGTCTCGTCTACTATATTGCTTGCATCCAGTCCAATCCATCCTGAATCTTGAATCCTTGGCAACTTCGTGAAGACGTAGGATGCTAACGGCTGGCACAAAGAACAGATATAGCGCTCCATTCCTCTTTTTTCTAAATCAATTTAAAACCTGTATGAAGGTCTTAAGACTTCTTTGCATTATATTTCTTTCAATGAAAATAAGGTTTATCTTAGGTCAAAGCATTCCGCAGGGTGAAGGGATAAATGTTTTTCCGCAAGATTACATAATAACGGTTTAGAACGCAATAAATAGAACACCAGATTCGGTTATATTTATTCGTAGTTTCCATCTTTTTATTATGTTCACATAAGTCTAGTTTTCAGAATTTTGTCTTAACTTATTACGAAGTTAAGCTTTTTTATTTTAAATGTACTAAAAGGTTCTGCTTTAACCACATATTTAACTAGTGTAACTTTAATATTTTGTGATAAGACTTATGCAGTTTTATCTTTATTCTTAGAATATAATATGTTGTCTTAACAGATTGTAGAAAACTTTATTGCCTTAAAGTTATTCTTGTTTAGATAACTTGTGTGATGTTTAGGGAATTAAAACATGAATTTAATCAGAATTATTTTAACTTTGCGATTTATGGCATTTGTACCATGCTTTTAGTGATGCCATTTATAGTGGAAATATTGTAATTATACATACTACGGTTATTTTTCACTGACCCTTATGTATTATTGTGGATAAGCTTAGAAGTTTTTCTTATCTTTGCCTCAAATTTTCTGCTGTCGGATAGCAAATAGCAAGCTTTATTAAATACTAATCAGAATCTTCTATTTCCTCTAGGCTGGCAATTGTATATGCACTTTTTTTTCAACTAACGGTAGACATGTAAGCCAATAATTGGAGAAAACCAATTTATCGCCACGTTTACTTTCGGAAGTTGAAATCGAAATTTCCCTGTGATAATCTCGATTTGTAAATAGTCACACGACCGAAACATCACGGTTGCATTGTGTTCAGTTATTCGTGCAATACTCTTATACAATCAGTTTGTATCAGCAATAGTGATGTCTGAGAAAATGCATCTGTTGCAATTTCCGATATTCAATGGCCCAATGGCGTTTTCAAGTTTATTTTTGCTTCGCATTTTGAAGGTTACAAAAAATACTTTAACTAGTTCTAAGCTCTTCAGTGAATCGTATTGGTGAACTGGTTCCGGTTTAAGTCTTTACTTGTAACTATTATTTGGCTAGATCTTAAATTACATAAGACTGATGGGTGTTTGTATTAATTTGATAATTACATACTAATTAATGCAATGAGTATTTAGACCGATTGAAATATCCAAAACGTTTTTACGAATTGCTGAAATGGCAAACAAATTTCTGAATTTTCTTATCATTTTAATAGAATGTTGTTCTAAATTTTGCAAAATAGCTGATGCATGTTTCCGAGTCGTCTTGCATACAATTAGTTTTGCTTTAGTTTCAATGTTAAGGCTTGTTTACTGATGATTAAATCTTGAAAAAAATGCATACTCCATTAATTGGCATCTACAATCAATGAACATATTTATTAATGAATGATTTTGATTTCAATAGGCTGATCTTAGTCTGTGCAAAAGTACTTTGGTTGGAGATGTACAATGTATCGTTGATATTAGGTTTATTATATATATCCAAGCATCAATTTTTGTTTGCATTAACTATTCTATTCTGCTCCAAATTAAAATCTTTCCCATGCTGTTTATTCACTTAATTCTCTCAGCGCAGATTTGTATTGATTGTAAGTATAAAGCATCATTTGAATAGTTTCTCAAAACGACAGTTTTACGAACTCTTCCTTATTTTCTAATTGAATGTTAGTCTGCATGATTTATTCTGTAAGAATTCTCAGATTACTAGTTGGTTTTCATTATACCTTATAACTGCAGAAATGATTGCACAATTCTAAACTTTTGGGTGTTTTTATGTTCGCAACGGTAATTGGGCGAATGGATTTTGAAAGCAGATCTCTTCATGATTATATTCTAAGCTATTATCTTTTTTTAAAAACTCACAAGTGGGCGAAATTTGTAACAAATTGCATAATATTGAAATCATACTGCTGAATCAAAAAACCTTAAATAGCACACACTAGATTGAAAGAAATTGAATTAAACGTTTTGCAATAACTTGTAAAAAATGTTTTAAAAAATAAGAAAACTTTGTTGTGAGATTTTAGTGAGGTATCGTATTCTAAAATAAGGAATACGACCAAATATGACACAAAGACTAAAAAAAATGAAAGTTTTTAATTTTCCATGAATTTAATGTCATCGATTTAATATTGTTAGATGGACAGTGCTACACGTTTACTTTAATAATAATTTAAAATAACTTAATATCATTATCAAACATTACAAAATATTTTTTCTTACTGATATTTTCGAAATATACAATGTAGCCGCGTATAATGTGAATAATTTGTTTATTTTATGAAAAACAAGTGCAAGACATTGAAAATTGTTGTCATCATGGTCTTGAAATTAAGAGTTGCAGCTTAAGTGTTTTGTCTCCTTAATGTTTCGCCACTTTTATTTCGTAAACCCGACAAGAGCATGTAAGGGTTTTATTAACAACCTGACAGATTACAACGTTTAGTCACTTTACTTTGTCATTGTCTTGTAATGGATAATAATAGTCACTTAATGGCCGACGTTAATAATGAGAAAGGAAAGTCGTTCTAAATCCCCTTTGTCCATTAATGAGCCATTGGTCGGTGTATCGGGGTAGTTTTATCTGTTTATCTTTGGGCGATTACCGCTATAATCTTTGCTATTTAAGCAGCCGAATCTCTGTTCTTGGGCATCTCAACTAAAGCATTGTCATACGTTAAATTCCATTTACTATATTAAACTATTAGTATATACTTTTTATTCCAATGATTCATTTGATTATTGCTTCAAAACTTTTTTTGCGCTTTTCACACTCGGATCATGCTTGGGAAAGTAATGAGTTTTGGTATTATAGTTTCAGTGCAACTAATACAACATTTCAAGGTGTTAAAATATTTAACTCGCCTACCTTTATTACCGTGTTTCGCATTGACAGCACTGTCATTCTGGCAAGACCAGTAATATTAATTGTCAGCAACCAAATTTGACAACCAATTTTCAGATGACATTGTCTAATTTTAATTTTACTATTTCACTACAAGTACTGGCAGATATTTCGTACATCAGTTAATATGACCGCCTTTCCACACAGGGATTCTTCAGATACAGTGCTAATTGTTTCCCTGGAGCTGAATTGATGTGTAGACTTATCAGGTTTCCTACCGGTTTCCAATGTTAAAAATATAATATCACATCGAGTTGTCAAAAATGCTGTCATTATGTCAATATGTATTATCATATTGTCCATGTTGTAAAAATGATCAAAGCTAACGTTATTGGCTTTTAATTATTTGTATTAAAGAAGAAAAAAGATTTTTCACGAACAAGGTATCAAATACGAAAACTATAAGGTTCTCTATTGGTTAGTTATTTTTGATTCTTGAACTTGAAAGGCCTATAAAAATGTCACGCTTGGACCCATTTTTCTTGAATCGATTGAAAAAGTCCTCTTCTTTACCTATATATGGAATGGCTGTTTTGTTCTGAGTTCTGGGATTGAACCCAGTACAATAATTGTTTTAACAAACGTGTCCTGAATGCAAACCATTTTTTTTATTTCGACAAGTTGGACAGTCTCCTCTTTTCTTGCAGTGCCCACCACAAAGAGGTTTCTCTGTTTATACAGAGCATGTATCGTTATAAAAACGCTGAATCTAAGGGAAATATTGGTTCGTTCATAAGGTTAAATGCCAATCATTGCTCTAGGTATTGATACGATGTGACAGAAACCTATGTCATTACAAACATATCGAATAAATGGAAGCCTTTTGCTAAAAGGTAGCAGTCCTTGAAGCAATAGATAGAGTAAAGAAGAACAAAAAAAACAGCTCGAATAGCTCCAATTATTATTAGCGTCAGTGGATGCATCAGAAGCGAATGAGGCTCATGAAACGAGAAGGATTTACTTTGATGGCCAAATCATCAGATACGCGTAATCTTAGCTGAGTACAAATGACAAGAAGACTCAATGGTGCATTGTTAAGCTGTCAACATGGAAAAGCCTTCCTATCATGCAACCGGCAATCCATTCTAAGAAACACTGACTGACGTTTTAAAAGGTTTCCAAAGTAGTTTAAATGGTTGTGGGCATCTTAAAGATTATGATAATTTATTTAACCTATAGACTTATGCACCAAGGGGGCCATGTGCGTGTAACGATTTCCGACCAAAGCCGTTAAATGTTTGAAAAAAGTTCGAATATAGCTCATGGGGAATGTTCATTGCTCACTAGAGTCCACAATATTACAGAGGCGAATGCCATTGGCACTTTTAGGCGTCTTATATATAGATGTTAGTACAGAATTCCCTTAAGAAGATGATATTGATCAGGATTGGCATCCTGTCTAGGAAGAAAATGGTAATTTGGAGTAGTTTTGAAGTTGTTTAAGAAGCTACTTTCCAAATTACTTTACGTCGTATTTTCAATAATGTATTCCGTTCTGTCAATGCATGCATGTACTTACTTGCTAGAAATGTATATAATTTGTATGTAATATTTGTCAATTCCGGATTAGTGCATGCTGTGTATGCTCTATAAAAGTAGTATTTGGGAAAGTTTTGGGGAAAATCTGCGCATTATTCAGTTTCAGGATTCATATTCAGTATTTGAAGATACCAGCACATTTGCACAAACAATCTGACTTTGTTTATTTAAAATAAGCTTTTCAAAACAAACTAGACGCTTTTGAATTGTGTGTATTTAGCGAAAACTGCCTGAAAATAAGCATAAAAACGTTAAATTGAATGACTAAAACATTGGTTGTCATTAATGATGTTTTATGCTTATAATGAAATATTTATTTAGGAAATTTTATATTGAATTGAGCACATTAACAAGTGTATTTGGTAGAACAGCGAGCTTGTCGTTATAGGCAACCTGAAGTGGTTTTTAATCGATTTTTCGAGCATATTAAATTAGAAGATACAAGTTGTTGATTCGCTCACTATTTTGTGGATGCGCAGCATCAAGTGAATTGATCGATCAATAATATAGAGCGGCGAGTTTGATCAAAAATCTGATACGGTGCAACAAGCCCTTATCTTCTGTATGTTTTTTACGTGCAGGTAAATAGCAGTAACTTAGATGCAAGTAGTGATTTTTCTCCAAAAAAGTATTTAATCTTTTACGAAGCTCATTGGCTGCAGATTTTCACGAAGGGTTCGTGGTTCACTATATATATATGTGTACATATACCGCATGTGCAAATATTATAAAGAAAGAAATATTTTTGTGTACATAAATGTTGCTCTTTAGGTAAATACGATTGATTCAGTTTATTTGTAACAATTCTTGCTTGAAGATCAGCAGCAATCGAATTTTGTATTAAATTTACATAATTATATGTCTTAATTAACCGAAATTTTGCACTGTGTCTGCAAATCTATAAAATTTAAAGCTTTATACTACAACGAGTTTGACAAAACTACGCTTCATAGAATTTGTTTTCTTATTTTGCGAACATACTTGACTTGAGAGAAGTCTACAGCTTCTTTATGAAACTATATATTGATAGATTGCGTTTTGTTTTAATGTCTAAAGCGGAATCTTTATATAAAATACTAACAGAACAAAATTCTGCTTTAAACTGGCTACTGTTAACATTGAAATACTTTTGATTCTATATTTTTGAATATCTTTCAGTAACAAAATTTCTTGCTTTTTAATACACAATTGGCTTCAAAACTAAAACAATGGCATGTTAAGGCAAATTGTGAATTTTTAGAACCCATTGAAGTTGGTTATTGACAACGAAATGCTATCATTCCCAATTCCCATACTGTAAAGACGCTTTTCCGATAAGTCTGTATTTAATAAAACGTAAGACGTAAAACTCTTTATATATAGTATTTTCAACATAAGCCATATGCTTTTCGGCATAAACTATAGACTCGAGTGTATTAACGACAGATGAAGAAGCGCTGGAGGGATTTCACATTTGATGCAGCAAATGTAGAAATAAATGTCCAAATAAAGGTGATTCGATAGCCCTGATAAGGTTTGTTGGCCGTTTTCCATTGGTCAATAACCTCGTTACGAGTCTTATATCGTACAAGTCGGGATGCAAGAGAGCTTCTTCATTAAAAAAAGACCAAATCGATATTTGGCTTTACCACTGGCGACATATCGTTGAAAGTACCTCGTTTTACAAGAGTTCAAAGTTCTCGTTTATTTTCTACCCAAATTGCGTCGCCAAAATGGCACACCCGGCCATTTTTCTAGCCCATTCCAACCAGCCAAATATTTGGAAAATGCAATAAACGCTACACAGCCATTTGGCTGCTACATTTTATGAGAAAGATCTCTAATAAATGACTCTTTGCGGGTCTACGGCCTCACACTGTTGGCAAATTAAATTAGGTTTCCATTTTTTTTCTACTTATTAACATAAAATAATTTGCTCGCGCTACTTTACAAGTTATCCTTTCACCGCAAGCAATTGATGTTATGAGTTTATTGTCCGATGCTGTTATAAATAACAAAGTCAACTTAGCAAGTCACGAAATGGATTTCATCCTAGCTGACTGACGATTCGATGACATTAGCTGCTCGTGTGCATGCGCACATGCACAGTATCACAAATTTTATCCAAATCGGTTATCAGCTATAGTATGGAATTCATTCTATGATTAAAGCTGTTATTTCTTTGGAATCAGTACGAATGAACCAAAAATTCTTAAAATTGTAATTAATTATAATAAAACCACGTGTTTTTTTTGTTTTTTTTTTGTTTTTTTGCACAGAAAAGTATATTTTACCAATTTCTAAAATGTCACTGTTGCATGAATGTGTGGTATCGATCTATAGCTGACTGATGGAACAGCTGTTGGTTTAGAAATTAATCTCAGAGAATTATTGTTGTGGTTGTACTTTGATTATAGGATTCCTTTGATAATCTCGAAAAATAGTTAATTCAATTAACACCGACTTTGACCCAGAGATAATCCTTCGCACGATTTTCAGGTCATTAAAACTGCAATCATCATAACAAATTTGAGTTCGTGTTCAAGTGCATGTAGTACATACTTATGTTAGAATTCATAGATAACAAATACTGTACATCATGCTTTATTAATATGTTATTTTTACCATCTTTTCCTTTGAATATTTCATGAATTCTCAATTATCAAAAATACTTTCATAATTGGCACTCGAATGTAATTATATGACAGTGTATAATTAGTATCCAATGTTATAACGAATACAATAACTTGTAAAAAAAATCGGTGTGCATACAAATATTATATAGGAAGAACATTCCATTTCGCCAATTGAAGTTTTTTTTTTTGGGGGGGATGTAGCTATCACATTATATTCTTAATTTCTTAGTGCTCACGTACATGTCCAGAAAATGTTGTTAAATTAATGCTTCCTAAAGTGTGACGTGCATTTTGTTTCTAATAATCGATAGTTTTGAAACAAAGCTCTAGTTCTACAATGCTAAACAATATTTAAATTGACCATAATGTGTAGTTTGTTGAAAGTTGACGTCAACATTGGAAGAAGGAGTTTGTTGTTCACAAATATTTCTTGTTTGTTGGTTCACTCTGGTGACGCATACAATATTAGTTACGTCATTATGCAGTGTTTTCACGATGTGGTTAGGAAACTTACTTCTCGTCAACAAGTCTTTCGGTTAGGATGTTTTAAACACGCTATGGCAACCTGCATGGCTACCGACGTTAAAAATTCTGCTATTTTCGTGTTCAACAAGTATGGCCTAGGGAAAAGGTTGTTTTGAACGCAATGTCTATGCTGATATTGATTTACAGCACGAGTCCTTATTTCCATTATGATCAATTCGAATATGCGAAATCATCTTATGGATTTGCGAAATATTTGAGAAAAAAATAGGGTGTTTGGACCTATATTTGAAATGATCTTTTTTGTAAAAATTCGTAAATAACGCTGAAGGTTAATTTTCACAGTTAACTTATCTTTTTTCTACATGTCCACGCATAATGAAATACAGATTTGGATAGTCGATGTAACTGTACGTGTAAGCTTGTATGTATAAATCTTATCCTAGTCAGATTTCAACTAGGATAAACGGCTATTAAGTTATGTTTTTCAGCTTAAACATGGTAAAAGGCAGAGTCATATGCCACGGTAGTCTTGTTAGGGTCTATCTTATCCTTAGATGTACTGTAAGTACATATTTGCGGAAGGAGGTTTCTCCTTTCCGGAAAAATGCATCAACGGAAAAACGTTTGCTAGCCAAAATTCCTGTTGAAGATTAAATATTGCGAAGTTTTGCACGAATCTCGTCTTCATATTTGGTTACGTTTTTTTTGGATACCACTAAAGCCGCAATTGCTAAACACGCAATTACACAGTACGTGTATATATAATTTAGTCTTAAATCTAGATAACTATATATGAGGCACGTAATAAAACTATCAATTAAATTAAAAATAATTCAATCATCAAGCCGACTTTACGTTGATATAAGATATTTTAATCGAATTTTAAATTGACTCGCTTGCATTCAGGTTTTACATTTCGCAAATAACAAACTATTCTAATTAATAATGTAAGTTAATCCATTACGATTATGTATGCATTCGATAAAGTTTAGTAGATTAATGAAAATATTTTGTATATTTTTAGCATTTTAAACACTGCATTCTTATTTTATTATTTTTCGTATACATAGACTGTACATTCTTGAAAAATAAATCTTCCTATAGTTAATATCCTTCCAAATTAATTTCTTACCATCTTTCATAAATTGAATAACCCCACAGGTGTTCTGGTTGTTAAGGAGATGCATTGTGCCTGAAGTTGGTATTCACCAAAGTCAAACATTTCATATAAAACACATGCTTGGCATCGAGAAAATTTTTTTGTGTGGGCCCTGTTTTCAGATTCTTAATTAATACATTGTCAGAATGTTGGCATTAGCGGATAGCATCCCTGATAGCAGTGATTGCCTACCTTTAGGGACAAAGTTCCAAACTGTCACTAACGACCAGTTCAGTCACAAAAATTAAGGGTTATTTAACAAATATATTTGACCCAGATTCACGCCTAGCAAATTAAGGTTTCTAAGGGCGGGTTCCACAAACTATAGCGTATGCGACTAATGTTCATATAAGTTTAATGGACAATGAAAAATGTTGGTAAAAGTGGCTAAAATACTTTTAGAACGTCATCCAATTATCACTCTTACTAAAATGGCATTTTAACTGTATGGAGTGGGGCGCCAAGCCGCTTAATCGGAAGTGTTGATGACAGGATACATTGCTGAGGAAATAGCATTGCGAGTCTCGCAATAAAAAGAATTTGACTGTATAGTTGCTAACATTTGTGTAAGTAGTTTTGTGTACGTACTGTGTTTGCTTCTTGGCTATTGTTAGCATAGAAATGTAAATGGACTACCTTGAAGCGAATGACATTTTTGTATGGCCTTGGGGGAAAATTGTAGAAAATATTTTTAAGTTCTTCATTTTAAACTGGTGCTTTGTTAAAGATGCTTGCACTCCAAGCTTCTAATGTTTAATGCATGACAATATCTAAAACATTCCAATGAAGTGACATACATTTTACATATGATTCAATGAAACTTAAGGCTCACACTGTGCGTTTCTCAAAAGAGATGTTTTAAGAAACACATGTGACTATAAATTTGCGTTTGATGGAACCAGATAAAATTTCTTAATAAATTAACAAATTCGTTCATAAAAACTGTACGAAAACTATCTCTATTATGTTATAAAATTTTGCGAAATTGATGTTTTAGATACGGTGATTATTCTATGTATTGTATAAGAGTATTTCATAACCATTGCTAAAAATCGTTTCTAAAGGACTGGAATAAGATATTATGGTAACATGAATATTTGTTTAAAAAAATAAATAAATAACCGTTATGCCAAACAAACCTGAATGTTGCATGTACAAACTCATGTAAAGGTTATGCATTTCCGTTGTTTTTCTTCAAAGTATGCCTTTTTTATTATTTTGTAAAAATCAATATTTCATCCAGTCTCTGTTAGCCGTTGTGTATTTGCTTATTCTATGTTGCGATTGAAATGGTGCATGCAAATTGCCCCGTAGCCATATTTCAGTGGCTTAGATTTTTTTTAAAAACCTGCATAAACCTGAAAGAGACATGTATATATTAAATCAACATTATTGTGGCTTTTTCAGTAAGAGTATCAAATTGAGCTTTTTCCCTTACCATCTGCAATACACAAAACAAGGACGTGACAGGAATACTTGGTACATTGCAACGAAATAGTAGTTATCTCGATGTAATACTTTTGCATTTTAATAATGGGTAAGGTTATTCTTTGAAAAAGTCGTTTAAATTGCGATATGTTTTAGATGAATGTATCCATGCGTTATAAGCTGCCTACGTGGATGTTTATATGCCGGTGAATCTAGACTATTGTGGTTGTATATGTGTCCATCTATTGCAAGTGTTGCCTACACCGTGGGTATCTCAGTATTTTTGCTGTCATATCAGTGCGGAGAAAATCTATTAGTATAGTGGTAAAATTGCTTTTGCCTATAGCAGTTACATTTTGCTTGCTTCGTTTATATATCTGACGAAAAAAATTGATTTCAACGTGATGGCAATGAAAACTCTATCAAAATAAAGCTTGGCAGGACAAATTGTTACTATCTTTCCCTAAGTCGAAGTTATGACTTTTCTGTTTATGACTTTATAAGTTTATTTTTGCCTTTCAATTAGAAACTTTGTCAATAAATATGGTCACGGGAGAGATTTCATCCATAACTGAAAGCCAATTAAGATAACTGGCGAAATCTGATAGAATAGATGATAATCCCATATGGAAAAGACATGCATTTCAAAATGTATATAGATTGAGACACTGAAATGCATTTAAAAATGTATTTCAAATGTATTTTTAAGTACAATTTTAGAAATATATTTTCTGTTTCTTGATCTACATGTATTTGAATATGTATATTGCTGAAGGCTAATACTAATAAGATAGCTGACAATAGCTGAAAGATAATGGGATCGCTGACAATAGCTGAAAATATTATTTCAATAACAGCCAATAGCTAAAGTCACGAAATTGATTAACCGATTTGGCAAGGTCATTCGCATTAGATCCTCTTTGCGCATGCCCATGCACATTTTCATAACTTCTATCCAAATCTGTTTTCGGCTGAGTTGAAATCCATCAGTGACTTCAGCTATTTTCCAATTCCGATATCCATAATTTACTAAGTTTTCTTCCCATGAATATTTAGCGTAGTTTTTCGTTAACAAATCAATCGATAAGTACACGATGATGGAAAGTTGCTGATAAGCCAGGGTTCAGACAATATCATGCTGAAACGTTTCTTAATGACTGGGACTACGTAATTTTCAACGCTAGACTATATTATGAAAATATATGACGCTGCAGCCGCGTATAGTTTGCCCTTCTAATGATTAGGTATCCGAGCAACGATAATGAGGGATGAAAATCTTTGTTTACATGCGATGTTCACCATAATATCGACTTTTCTATAAACGTAACCTACAACATGCAATTTTGTTCAGATGCCATTATCAAACTGCAAAACAAACCCCTGCTTAGCATGAGCACAATACATCTAATATATAGCCTGGGTCGAAAATGAATTTCCGATGTTCCTAATGACTTTACTGGATTCGTGTTTGTTAAAATAATGAAATATTTAAAAATACGCTATATATATAGTTATTCGTATCTTAGCCCATCTTCACAATAATATCGTATGCTCCAATTTAGCATGTTAGAAAATCATATCCATAATTCCAGGCTGTTTTAACTGTAATTTTAGAAATAAGTGTATTATTTGAATTATTTGAAAACCTGCAACGTTTGTTAGATGAAATCACATAATGAATTTCAGGCAGTTGAAAACTGATTTCCAAAAATTCGATCCAAATCAGTTTTAATCCTTTATGTCAGTTATATCCCAACTTTATCTAATCACAGGTTAAAAATTCTTTGGATCATGCAACAAGAAAGAGTATATAGATAACAGTTAATAAAAACTGTTTTAATCGCCTTTTATATTAAAAACGTTTTTAATCCAAACGATATTTTCCTTTGAAGTGACTTCTGTTTCTATAGTTACTAAGAGTATATTTCTATCAGTTTACTTTGGAGATTTCTTAATTTCATCATACATTTAATTAGCTGAAATTTGAAACACAATTTTACATTTTTATAACTTGTATCGTTTTCGTATTTCCACTTTAAATATACGTAATCTAATAATTATCGTATATCATCAACGATGCCTGTTGTAATTAAACGAAAGGAGATGATCATCCCTATTGACGCTGCTTATTGATCTGGACATTAAGCGACTGTTGAATTTTGCATCCTAATTTGCCATTACATTTATAGTATGTAGAGAAAAGTGAAAAAAGGAAAACTAATTGGAAAAATTAGATCTTAATTACTACACAATGTGCGCAGTTATTAAATTTATATTGGAGCGTCTTATTGAAACTGATATAATTTAACATTTCTGTTACTTGAACTTCTTTAACTTTTACCTAACATAAGTGTATGTACATGTTTAAAATGTTCTCATTGTCGTATGAGCATAGAAGAAAGTTTAACACAAATAAGATAGCGTGTCTGTTTGCTTTCACGTATTGATATAAGACCACGTGGCATGTTCTGTTTGAATACAGTTAATAGTATATAGGCCTATTAAATTAAAAATTAATATTTGCTTTTTTCTTGGCCTCCTAATCCTGTTCATTATTTATTTATAATTGGGACGAAATTTCCCTTGTGCTTTCTTTTGTTTTCGTCAGAATCATTAATGGATGAAACCACTCACTTTGTTTGCTCACCAGAATGGTTTTAATTCCGTTTGTTCGTTATCATGAAAGGTATAATTTAAATATACATGTAACGCAGGCAATGCTGCTAAGAAAATCGCCTGGGAATCCTCCTGCTATACTGCATAGCAAGTTCACCAACAACTGTTGTGGACTTTGAACTAAAGTTGGAAACGGATGTTGATTTTCTTGTTATATTCTGATATGTTTCAATCCAAGATTGTTTCTCCAATGCAACAATTTAACCTTTTGAACGTTTTTAATTAGCATGACATCATATATTTCGTTTAAATGCCAGAAGTAAAGTTATAAAATCCTCATTTAAATGTGGTATATTATTTTCCACCAAGCTTTATTTTAAAATGCAATTCCAAAATCGTGTATAAACTTAGTCATATTTTAATATCGACCTGAAAATAAAGTTCACATCGTGTTATCGGATGGCAACAATCTCTTGTAATACCCTTGTGATCCTTTGATGCAAAATATTAACGGGTAAATCGATATCATGTTTCCTATCATAATCCATTATGTTAATTACTTTTTGTGAGATCACTTATTTAATGTCGTTAAGGTCCTTTTTAAATATATCTAAAGTTCTCAGCCTTTGTCGTCGAAATTTAATACCGACAATTTTATACTTCCAATTATGCGCTTCTAAGATCACAGATAAGAAACATAATAGCGAAATTTTCCTTTAATAGCCAGAAATATCAGAATCAGATTACTAAATAAATGGTGAGGCTGTAGAACTATTGCATTATCCAAATTTGATACGATTTCATCGTCCTTTACTTCAATCATTAGGCTAGAATTTTAAAATGTTATAAGCTTTATGTATGTCCTAATGACAAGCTACCTAAATTTAATAGGAAATACAATATTCTGTAAGTTTACTGTTGCAGTTTAATAGATCATTGCGTGCATAATGCCGACGTGTTTTAATTTACCATCCCATTGCACAGACTCAGAGGCATTTTAAATGATTGACATTGCACGAAAAAATGTTATTAGAAAGGCTTTCGCATCCAAGACTCTTTAACCGTTCGTGATTCCAGTGGGATATTACTGGAAGAAATCACGGGAGAGTTTTCCAAAGCAGTTCTGATAGTTTTCTATCTCATTATTAGATGGTTAGTCCACCAATTCCCCATACGGTCTGGAGTTTGGTCACTTGGTTTAATTGAGCAAGAGCACAGTTTGTCCGTGGGTTTATTCCCCTTAGCTACACGACAACGCTCATTAGGACGTCGGTTGATCCTTCTGCCTTCTAGGATTGTATTTTGGATCCTCTTTTTCTCATCAGTCGAACAAGCGTCTGTGCTAAAACACAAACATGAATGTCGCTATGACAACAATTCCCATCAAATCAGAAAGTCATCAGCCAGCTTAACATTCAGGCATGGCACGAAAACACTTGGACAAGAAATTAAAGGTGCTCACTGCAGGTGTATGTACAGGTCAAAATACGCTCTGAAATCCCTTGAAACCTATCAGCATGATGGCTTTTTCAACTCAAAACAACCACTTTTGAGAAATTTTCTGTAAAATTGTGAGACATTGATACATGGGTATGGGCGATAAACGGGTTTTACGCCGAATCTATTCCTTACGTCGAAAAATTTATCCAAACTGAAATAATGTTTGTGTTAAAAATTAAATTGGGAATCAGTGTATCCTTTTTAATTATATACATTGTGTCTGTAACTCGGTTATACCCACACGTTTTTATCAAAAGCTTTTGTTTGCTAGCACTATAAGAAAATCACATGTTAATGGCATGGTAAATATTCCTTATATGGTAGAAAACCTAATTATAAAATATTAATTCAATTCCAATATGTAGTTAAAGAACAGTACATAAAATTTATAGTAGATATTTCATAATATGCCAAAATACGAGTATTATTTCACGTAGCCATCGATTGAACCCATGATCCAGACTTCTTAGTTAATGAAATATCCGTTTATTAAAGGTCTTTCTATTGAAAAAAATTCCGAAATCCAAAATCGATAAGAGACGTTTTTCTCCTCCATGGATTAAATTGGCAATCTAATGCATACTTTTCATGGCGTTCTGTATGCATTTGTTTTTCAGTCTCTTGATGCTATCTCAGTGCATTTTTTATACAAATAAAGATTTTATATGTATGCACAGTATAACATGAATTTCCGTTAGAGATCTCTCTTATCCGTTATGCCTTAGATTACAATGTCCTACAATATTTTAATGTATGTTTCCAACGCATTACACATCCATTGGAGGATAATAAAAAAAGCTCTAGTTGAAGATTTATAGAAAAATTGTCCCCGAAAGGCATATTTTTGGCATGCTTTTAAGGTGATCCTCAAGCATCCCATGTACTTCACGTATACGCTGGCATGATGGTACTTGAACACTTGTAATTTTCTGAGAGTTTTTTAAGTGCGTTTTTATCTTAAGGAAAATATCGCCACTATCCAGCACCCTATGGATCCCATGACATTGCTGGTGATTATCAACGATGTACTTTGGATTCGGAATTTCAAGATGTTTAGTCCATTAGATGCCTTAGGAATGCCATAAAAAGCTGACTTTCAGTTCTAAAACACCTTGAATCACACAAAAAACACGCAATTTTTCTCTTTCAAAAAGTGCATGTTCATGTAATTCTGATTAATTAAACATTCTTTCATTAAAATCGTTTATTTCTTGTTGTAATTAAATTAAGGTATTCCCGCTTCTCATAACCTACTTTACTATATGTTATGGGTGTATTTTAAGATTTTTAAATCTCCTAATTTGGGAATAATTTAAGCTTTTAAAACTTGAACCATTGTTAAAGATTATATGCATTTCATCATTTTTAAGTCGTTAACTATAAATGCCAAGGTTTGTCCACATATGGGGATGTATGCCAAATTGTATTTGTATACGCCTTGGTATGGACATAAGAATATATACACAACTTTTTTATATGGACCTGCCTACTTGTAGTATATGCCTAAAACTTGCTTCCCAAATAAATGTTTATTTATTTATTTATTTATTTATTTAAAGACTTGTGGAAACATTCAATACACAGAAAGACTGTAGTCCAAAAGCA
>JAQGBW010003113.1:0-17280 GCA_034698625.1 Julus scanicus
CCCTGGCGTTGGTGTTTAGCCCTCGTGTTGCAGAAATAGGCCAACGTTAAAAATCAACAAACAAACAAACAAACATTCATTCGTTTTCTATTTCGTTCTAGAAATAACTTGTCATAAAATTTAAAGATGACCTTCATAACATGTCTAAATTTTCATTGATTCGAAAGTTTTTAAAATGATCACTAACGAAAAAGTCTAATAAAAAAAAATATATTGACTATATACATAACTACCATAATGTAGTTTCTTGTAGCTTGATAATTAAAAAATCTTTAGTTTCTTCTATCGATGATGAGTAAAAAGTTTACTTTTTTCTATCGATGAAAAGTAAAAAAAATTGTAATGTATTTTATAACGTTTAGTAAATCTGATATTTTTTTTGTAATACTGGAGTCCAAATAGTGCAGCTAACTTTATATCGCGATCTTAAATTTTGGAAAGCAAAGGAATTATTAATTTTGGAAGAAAATGCAGCTTAAACTAATGATGATGACGATATCTGAAATTGAATAAGAAAAATTTTCTCAACTGCTCTATAATGTCAATGGAGGGAACTATACAAATTCGATCAATAATTAATGACAATTTCTCAATTTTTGAATGTTTTAAAAGTAAATTTCCGGT
Source organism: Julus scanicus (assembly GCA_034698625.1). Lineage (NCBI taxonomy): Eukaryota > Metazoa > Arthropoda > Diplopoda > Julida > Julidae > Julus > Julus scanicus. The sequence continues at coordinate 625 of JAQGBW010003113.1, forward strand.
TTCTTTCAGTGTAATTACAGTGCATTAACCCCAAACGATTTACTTTGATTGAATTTGTTATATCTTAATATTGGAAAATCTTTTTAGACTAGAGGTAAATGAAAATAAATCAATATAAACATTAACGTAAAAATGTATTTATTCGAAAGGTTCAAATACAAATATTGATAATTATGTTTTCTTTAAATATTGTATATTAAATACTATTAGTTAAGGCCGTATATGTGATCACATTTCGGGGGAGGATATGGTCCAAAAATCGCGCAAAATTGATGGATTCGGGTTGACATTTGTGAAATTTATTGGATTTCGGGGGGGGGGGGTCTATCCCAATTCCCCCTTCCCTTCCCCCTTCATATATACGGCCTTGCTATTAGTAAAAAAAGTAAAGGGAACCAAGCGAGCCGCATAAAGTAGTGGTAATTGCCGTCGCTTGAAGGAATTTGTAAACGATATATTTCCTGAAATACACAATATAAAATGGTTAGACAGTACACTTCACAATAAGTATAAGAGATGCTGGCTTTTAAGAAACGAGCATATCATTAATTTCTGAATAACTTTCTATGTAAAAGTTTCGTTTGGATTGACTTCGGGACTAATTGATGTAATATATAGTAAACCATTGTATATAGTATTCATATAAATGCACGGCTTTAAGACATTAGAAAGATTATAGCGCTGCTAACAAATAACTTACCTTTGCATATTTTTGCGATCATTTGGTAACTTTGATAAATCTTCTTTGAGGCAAAAAGATTTTAGTCCCAGACAGTTGTTCTCGATATATTCTGGCCATAGCAATTGGCGCAGGTCAAAATGGAATTCCTGTAAGCACGACAAATAGTGTATTTCACTAAGTTTAAACGACATGTTGCCAGACAACAGGTAAACAACTAACCTGTTTGTCACCCTCACTCATAGCATCCCACATTTCATACGTTTTGCGGTTGTCACACCTTAAACCTTTATTGCGCACTGTGCCCAAAGATCTAAGCAGCTTTTGATTTTTACTTTGGTTATTCACATATCTATAAAATTATATTATAACATTTTATTTTATTATGGAATGTACTGACATACGGTAAAATCCATGAATGCTCTTTTTCTTGTTTTAGGGTATGGTTCCAAATTGGTAGGCAATGTAATGTTAGATATTGCTAAACATTAGAGCAGATTTTGATCATAATCTTGTTAGAGTAGAAGTGATTTACAGCATGCATTCATTTAATTAATTATTCTGCCTGGAAAGTTTGGTGCTACCCATGTTATGTAAATATGCGTGCAAGCATGCTTACTTTGATTTCTTTCCTGTTATCCGTGATATGATATCCGCAAACAGCGCTGGTAAATAATGGACAAACATCGACCACACTTCAAACTGCATTCTATTTACCAGTATAAAGCATTCGATTTAATTTACTGAATTCAACTTCACACAACATAATTGGCCGTTAGTTACTAACTTCGGTTGTGCAAGTTTTAGATGTGGATACATGAATATCTCACTGAAAGGATTCTTTTTTGAATATGAAAGCACCAAATCTTTAAATTCTATATGAGTGATTGGATTAACTTCTCCAGAACTGTAATTGAAGACTGATATAATATTTGGTCTGAAATACAAAATAATTCAGCATTAAAATTAATAAATTTGTCGAAGATGTCTTAAATCAGTAAAAGCTTTATTTAATACACCTACTTGTATACCGATGTGTACCATGCTGCCGAAATTACACAATTGGAGAGAGAGTCTACAGGAACGATATCTATTGGTGCATTTGGTGAACAGTGGTAAACTCTGAAAATTCCTTGTCCTGACTGTAATTCATTGTATTTGTTAATTTAAGATTATCGGGTATGCTATCAGAAATTATCGTTAGTTTCATGTGTTACTACTTACACGTAGCATGATCGCATTTATCGAAGTAGCACTATCAACCCAACCCTATGAAAACATGGAGTTTTTTAAACAAACAAATGGCAAAATAAATGTTTAATAATTTACTTACATTTGTCATTTTAAGGTTACATAGGTTGTATTTCCAGTTTTAGATTTCACTTACTTTTACTGGTTCTTTCCAAGCAGCACCTATTAGTGAAGGTCTGACAATGGCGACCGTTAAACCCTTGCTTTCCTTTAATACTAGATTCTCAGCCAATTTCTTTGCGTATATGTAGGACGTAGAATGGTCTTTTTGTAATCGAGATACAAGGGCTTTTAGTTCATTCTCATTCCTTTTATCACATAACAGAAAATGAAAAAGAAAAAATATGTATATTAAAAAAGTTTGTGTGTATTTATTTCTTATTCTTTACAGCTTTAGAAGTGTTATTACAAAATGTTGCTTAACTCATTGTTATAAATTTCATGTCGATTCATCATTGTACTTATGTACTTATCTAAAAATTCTTAAATTTATTAGTATTCGCATTAGATTCCATTAATACTAATATAAGAGTAAAATTCCCTTACTTCAGTACTTCAAACACCTGCTCAGGTGTCTCTTTCATCGGATAAATCATTTCCTTAATTTCGTTTGGCAAATTAAAGTTGCTGAATGCCGTTGAAATATAAACTAATGCCTACACAAAAATGTTTCATACATTTTGCTATCTGTGCTAACTACATTGCCAAATTTGATTTAATACGAGTCAAGTTGACATGGTCTTTTACCTTTATGTTATGTATTGTATGACATAGATCCAGTACATTTTTAGTTCCACCTAAATTTGTTCTAATAATTTTTCCGAAATTACTGAAGAAAAATAAACGAATTCATAATTAATCACTGAATTTTGCTTAAAAGCAATTATTTAAGATTATACTGAAGTTTCGTACTTAAGATTCGCAGCTTCTAGGCTTATGTTTGCTGCTGGATGAAACACCAAATTCACATTGTTCATCAACAGGTTATAATCTCTGTCATTCATACCCAGTCTAGGTAGTTCTATGTCGCCTTGTAACCCAATCACTTTGTGGATTGCATTTGGATTTTCTTGCTTTACTCTATCAAACACCTGTGTATGTTAGAGGACATATATTTGTAAATTGAATTTTTTTTTTAAATGAATTTCATAGTTTAGTTTTTGCTCACCTGAGAATTAATTAACTCTAGTACACGATGTTCAGATTTTACACCCTTTTTCGGTCGCACCAGCACGTAGATGTTTTCAATCCCAGGACATGATCGAAGCAATTTTTCAACTAAAGATTTTCCCAAGAATCCTGTGGCTCCAGTAACGAACACATTTCTATCCTCGTAAAAGTTTTTCACATTCGACGATACAACTGAAGAACTACAATTCGTTTGTGTGCACAATTTAAGCCGAGCATAGTGCAATGTTAGCGACGATTTTTTAATGCTTTGATGGACTATTTTCTTAGTTATATGAATCATGGTTAAATGTGAATGTATCTGTGCGTATACACCAAGACAGTCTGATGTCCAGATGTCCAAGCTCTAATATGACATTGGAAATATTTCAACGCTCAGACGATTATGAAATTTGACATACTATGTAGTGCCTGGTGCATAATGGTCTGAACGTTGGAACTCTTCCAATGTCATTTTAGAAATTCAATTATCTCCCATTTTTTAAAAAATGTATCTACTTCCATTTTATCGTCAGCTATAAATTTGGACCCTCAGAAATTTGCTTTATATTTTAATTAAGGAAATATTCCTATAAACGTGTATGTGAAGTCTGACGGTAGGCCCCATACTGCACCTTGACATACCTTTTATCTCCTTCCTTTTATCACGTAACAGAAAATGAAAAGAATATACGTACATACTATGTAATGTCATTATTAAAAAAACTTTTAAGTGTGTATTTAATTATTTTTCTTTATTGCTTTAAAAATGTGTTATTGCAAAATGTTGCTTAACTCATTGTTAAAACGTATAACTCTTTACTTCATCTTTGATAAGTGGTTTGATAAATGTATAATTCGTTAAGAACGTTAATCAATGTTGTCATGAAACACTTCTCTAGAATACGTTTTACATTATGAAACATTTGAATGTTTTCAATATGCAATATATATTCTTACCATTTTCCACAACATATTTCAAGCTATTCTTAACATTTTCAACTCAAAAATCACATATAAATTTAGTTAATGACAACCATTATTTTTTAAATTATCATCACACCCGAATTGACCCGTATGATATAGGAATTCTGTGATTTTGACGTTTTAATCAGCTTTTATATATCACATTCATTCGTTTCATTTCGTTGTAGAAATAACTTGCCTTAAAATTTAAAGATGACCTTCATAACATTAGTATGTCTAAATTTTCATTGATTCGAAAGTTTTTAAAATGATCACTATAGTTACGAAAAAGTCTAAAAAGAATATTGACTATACTTAACTACCATAATGTAGCTTCTTGTAGCTTTATAATTAAAACATCTTTAGTTTCTTCTTTCGATGATGAATAAAAAAAATTTTAATGTATTTCATAACGTTTTTAAATCTGATTTTTTTAATACTGGAGTCCAAATAGTGCAGCTATAACTTTATACTGTATATCGCGATCTCAAATTTTGGAAATCAAAGTAATTTTCTTTCAGTGAAATTACAGTGGATCATATCCAAACGATTTACTTTGAAAAACTCTTTTGATACCAGATTTTCATTCAGTAGACTAAGATAGTTGTGATATACCCTAGGGAACAAGGGAAGTCATATACACACTTGATTAATCAAAGTATTTCCGAACACGAATACATGATTAAACATCGTGTTGGACATGTAAGATTATGCGATTATGATGCCGTTTAATGAAAACCATAATAGTTACCGAATTCATACTACGATTATCGTTTCATAACACGTTTTTTGCAATCATGTTCCTCCATTCTATTTTATCTCCATGAATCAAAAACTGCTTCTAGCTGTCTAATTCATCTCGCTCACAATAAAATTGGCATAAAAATGAAACACCTTTTCAGATGTTCAGAACGAGTTCAATTGCCAATGAGACTTTTGACACACTTAATATTATGCGTTTGAATAAATTTTCATCAGCTAGAGCAATTTAGCCCTCGTGAACCCTAAAGTATTTTCAACACGGCTTGACCTTTGCCCAACTTCAGGTGTATATAGTTTTAACCATAGTCTTCTTACCTCTTTACTTGCGAGAATGACTAATGAAATTTCGCCCTATTCTCTTTTATTAAACATAAGCTCATTTTCGAAAAATCATTACTGGAGACATTGATTATTTATTTCAACACATTGCATATGCTTTCCCACATAATATGGATATTATTTTTTAAGTATACTGTAAATTTAATATTAATTCATCAAAAAATATATATATTTATGATGCTCAATACTACAAAATTTTACATTGCTGGTTGGCATAGTGGTCCGTTATCCTGACAGTGGTTTTCTAAGTTTTTTTCTAGTTATTTCCAGTTGTTTTTTTCACCAGACTTGTGCATATGCAGTATATTGGTCTACCTCTGTCAATGTTTAGGCCCTCTATAACTTATAACTTTAGATTTAATTGTGTCTCTATGCTCCAGCCAACCAACACCAATTGTTATTAACATCTATATGCCATTCATTTTCTGTAATACATATGTTTTTTTGAACAATAATTTTACAAGCTTAGAATCCAATTTTTAACAGAAATTAAAAATGCATTTAGAAATTAATACAAAATCGTGTATTTCAAATTGGTACGAATTTTGAAGAACATCCTAGTATAACAAAAAGCTCAATTATGCTTATTGGCTAAATATAGCAATCAAATTTATTAATAACTTTGGAGAGTGTTTAATGTAATTTTTAGTTAATAAAACTTGAATGCATCATTACGATATAAGTGTTGTAATTATCCCTTGGGGTTGGAGTCCAGGATATGCAAATGATATCCTGAGGCTGGGCCCGCCTGGTATGCATTGTGTAATAGCATGTCATGCAAGGTACTATATGTGATAAATGCGCTCTCTGCTTCCCTGGGCTTGTCAGCAAGGCCGATACAAGGTTTGGGTTTGGGGTTGGACCAGGTAGGTAAACATTTTGATGTGCGCGTGAGCTCGGGCTCAAGCCCTTTTTGTTTCGGTTATTGAAGTCCTGCAAGTTGGTAGTCTGTGTCAAATGTACACTTTGAGTTTAATAAAGAGTTTCTAAGTATTCGCCCGTGCCCGAGGCTATTCTCACGTACAACTTAGGTCCGTTGGACATAAGTGTATATGCTTTAACGTTAATTTCCTGAAAACGTTATAATTCTGTTTTATCTTAGAATAATTAGAATGTTTTAATTCGATGAGAAGATGGAAAACCTGTAGTATAAAAATATGATACAATGCATTTCAAAAATAATGCATCTGTTCATTTAAAATGCAAAAAACTTGACCTTAACAATCTTGGCTTTAATTTGTATGCTTGTTCCGTGCACAATGGAAACAGTAAGGTGCGTTAAAACGTATTTTAAGTTACCATTTTTCTTGTTTTTCATCTTATAAATCTTAATTTCTTGGCTTTATTCAATGACATTTTTTAAAAAAAAAATCGATGTGAAGAAGCTTTTTTAAAAGCCTCTGTAAGTCACTAGAATATTAAGAAAAAGGTACGCTACTTGCTATTGAGTCCTTACAAAGGCCATTCATTGGATTATAATTAAGCTCTTAAGAAAGCACTCATTACGGCTCCAATTGCACGTAACGAGTACTTAAAATATGAATAATGATAGGTTAATGCAAACTGGCTGGTGCATTACAATAATACGTATTGTTCGTATTATTATTATTATCATCCATATTCCTAGCAACCATTATTACTCGGACTTTTGTATTTGCAGTCTTTATAGAAACTCAGGACCTCTTCAGCTCAATGACCCCTGATTAACGTCAGTAGGTAATGCCTACGCTTAAGTCATGGAGAGAGTCCATAAAGAGATACGTGTGGGTTATTACCATGACTGTCTCGATGTGACCAGTGAAATACACATTGAAACGCTATCTTAATTGTGCGTAACGTTAATGCAAAATTTCTTGTTAGCAAAATTTTTGTCATGGAATATTAAATTGTTCTTCAAGAGGCATGTAGCCTACGTGGTTAGTTTATTTATCTAGAGATTAAATTCTCTTGAAGTAAGCTTGTTTCACCAAATACCATGCATAAATAATGAATCTAAAAGTTGGTATTGTAATGATCCCCAGGGCTAGAGGAAAGTTGATGTCCTTAGGGCTGGGCCCAGTTTGTTTCAGCCGCCATTTTGAAAATATCAAAATTTTACAGCTACTAAAGACATTTTAAATGTCTTCAATTTGCATAAAGACATTTTAAAGACATTTAAAATGTCTTCAATTTGCATGAAGACATTTTAAATGTCTTTAATTTGCATGAAGACATTTTAAATGTCTTAATAGCTGTACAATTTTGATATTTACAAAATGGCGGCTGAAACAAACCCAGAGATTTTGCATATGTTTGTAAAACGTTTATACGCGTACAATGTACTTCTTGGTGGAGACGTGCCTTTAAGATAATTTCACTTTTCGCAAATCTAATCCGTTATTTTAAAAAAAGAAAACAAAAAGTGTGTTTTCAAAATACCAGAAGTAGGTTTATCGATATTGATACAGTGGACTCCGCTAAATTGGATCACATTTAGTCCAGGCTGTTCCTATAAAAACAGAAGGATGATTGTAATATCATATGCGATTTAAAAACAATAAAAACAGAGTGTTCTTTAATTCGTCAAATTTAAGACTGACCCTGGTAAACAGATGCCATTCTATAGTATAGAAGCACATGAATGTTCTCGATTAGGACCATCCAGTTCTTGAAATGTATCATGCAGGTGGCCGGAGAATAAATTTTGTTGAAATATTCCAAAACTTCTATTTCTTTTGGATTTTACAAATCCTCTATGTGTAAAACTGTTCAAATTATATCTGGAGACACTCTGTCCACATGTGCTTAAGAAAATATGAAAAATAATATAACATTCTTTTATAATGTAAACGCCAACCGTTACAGCATCGAAAACATGATTGTAAAATTTGCTATCATGCACTAATTTTAAAATGTTTAAATTGTTATTTCTGAAATAAGCTTCACAGAATTCTGAAAACTATCACTATGTATCAACTCCTTTTAAACATATTTGCAATTGACAACATCCACTTTCAGAATACACAATCATATATGCGCTGGCTGTACTTGTTTCTTATTTTGAGCCCAGTTTGTCCTCGTTTTTACGAAAAATGAGTTACATAATTACAATCATTATATTTACATCCCTGAACTTACTATAGCCATCTATTGCCAAGAAGTTAAGTTGATAACGGGTTATGCGGTGGGAAATTTTGAGTTGCTTGTGCTGGCATCTAGTAACAATATTTTAATTCAAGTCTGCAAAATTCAAATAAGGATTTCAAAACTTGCCTCGTAAAGCTTTGCCAGTATAGAAATACTAGCGACCCCTTTTATCAAGATAACAATTTAATAATTTTTTTTTGACTTTGGTGCGGGAATTTCAAATTGTATGGCATTTTTTGCCTTAAACACTCAACACAGGGATGTAGAAGCATTGGTGCCATTACCATATATCTTGTCTAGCAAAATTTGTAACATTTTAAATAATCGTTTATATATATTTACATCTAATTCTATATTCAACTCTACTAGTTAAATGCATAATTGAATTAAACTAGTTAAGTTTTTTTCAAGTTGTTTTAACTTTTTTTTTGTGTAATATAATAAACTCGAGTCAATGCTATTTATGTATATAGTCCATATATGCATATGGAACGGAAGACTTTATTATCATGGCAAATCAATAACAATATCAAAACAACAATAAGAAATATTTATCATAAACTAATTCAAATTTCAATGATGCACTGTCACCTACTATTACACATGCACTTGATCTAAAACTCACCAGAAAGCGCAACAACCACCGTGTGGTGAAAGTTGAATGATCGTGGTGCTTTATCATTATGATGTACACTGGTGGTGAATTTCAGATTTTATCAATGAAATATTTCCAGTAAATCACATTATATGAACGCAAATTTATATTCAGGAGAAATGTCATATACTGATATTGAGGTAAAGACTGAATCAGCACGTTAATGCTGATGTGTGGATGAAACCCATCGCAAATAAATACTTTTAAACAAACACTTGCTTACTGGAGTGGTACATTTAGTAGCCTCCAGCTCCGCCGCCAAAACCACTCGAACCGCTGCCTCCTCCTCCATAGCCGCCTCCGCCGAAGCCGCCATGCCCACCACCGCCTCCGCCAGAGTGGAACACAACGCCACCGCCACCACCACTGGTCTTAAAACCACCTCCAGAGCCGCCACCATATCCACCGCCACCGAAACCACCGCCAGAGCCGCCTCCAAAACCTCCGCCATATCCACTGCCAGAGCTGCCTCCAAAACCACCGCTGGGAGCGCCGCCATATCCGCCGCCTCCAAGACCGCTGCTCGTTTGAACCACAACAAGGCCTCCGCTGCTAATTCCGCTGCCACCAGAACTGCTGCTGAATTTCCCACCACCGCCGCCGCCACCGTGGCTAAATCCACCTCCGCCATATCCACCGCCACCGCCACCATGGCTGACACCACCGCCAAATCCACCTCCTCCATAGCCACCGCCGCCACCATGGCTGACACCACCGCCAAATCCACCTCCTCCATATCCACCGCCGCCGCCGCCGCCACCATGGCTGCTGATACCACCACCGAATCCTCCATGTCCTCCACCGCCGCCATAACCGCCACCATGGCTGCTTCCGCCTCCAAATCCTCCATGGCTTCCACTGCCGCCGTAGCTTCCGCCACCGCCGCCATGGCCTCCGGCGTTACTGCTTCCAATGAACACGGCTACTCCGCCGCCCCGACCTCCGCCGCCACCGCCACCACCTCCATAACTGCCGCCGCCACCGCCGCCGCCTCCACCTCCGTAGCCTCCACCGCCGCCGCCACCACCGGAGCCTCTGAAGTGTCCACCGCCACCAATTCCACCTCCGTAACTGCCGCCACCGCCGCCGCCGAATCCTCTGAAGCGTCCTCCTCCGCCGCCGCCTCCGTAACTACCTCCTCCACCTCCTCTGAAATGATCGTCGTCGTCGACGTCAAATCCTCCGAAATGTCCTCCTCCTCCTCCGCCGCCGCCATAACTTCCTCCACCGCCACCGCTGATCACCCGGTTACCGCCACCGCCGTAGCCATCCACAGCTGCGCAGGCTAACCCAAGGCACAGCAGCTATAAACAGAAATGTAAAACGGTGTTAGTTGAGTTTGGTTTTGGGTTGAGTTTTGGTTTTGAGTTGCTTGGTTTTGATTGGAAAGCACAATGGAAAATTCTGAGCTGACTTATAAGACGTCATCACCATGGCGATTACGTTCGTTTTTAGAAACATGGGTCTTTGGATGGCGCTGTAATCACTTTGTTTTCAAAGATCCTCAAATCCATTCTTTGACATGTCTCAACAGGATTAAAACTGATCAGTGATGCCATCTTGAATCATCATCATTTATCTGTCATGCACAGTTCTACAATTCTATCATTGCGATCCATTCGTTGACATGTCTCAACAGGATTTGGGATAAACATTTTAAGTGTTTCATTAAAACTGATCAGTGATGCCATCTTGAATCTTCTACAATTGAAAGTTCTACAATTCTATCATTGCGAATTAGTGACAATTGTGCAATGAACTTAAGGAATTAGATTTAAAATTCAGTTAGTTTTGTGGTAAAATAAAAAACTGTAATTTCATGGGGAGTTAAGTAAACTTGTGGCAGTTTACTTTCTGACTTTTATACTAACCAATTTAAAGCTGATCGCCATTATCCAAGTACAAAAAAGTCTTCAATAAGTGTTGCTGTTTACTTCCAAAGAGAGTCAGAGAGAGACTATCCACGGTGCATTATCTGTGAATATTTGTCAACTGAATTGTTACTTTCTCTCCGTTGTTCTGGCTTTTATATGAAATCCAAGCACCTCAATGAACCCTGACGTCACATCGGTCCCTGCCAAAAACCAGTGACACAGTTTGCGCGCAAATTTATGGACAAAAAGCACGTACACCACATTTTAATGGCGCTCCAATGACAAGATAGGTCTCTTGCTGGGCACTCTCAACACACTTTGTCACAGTTTAGAACCTCTCGGAATTCATGTCTATTCGTTAACCCATTTAAATGTGTACTGCTTGTGTATACATATAGTTTCCGGTTTGTCGTAACATTTGCACAAAGGGTAAACACCGTTTAAGACAAAATGAAATGAGGGAAAAAACCGCATATAACAAGTCGGGTCATTTGTCATAACTCCCATGGCATTTGTGGAGTGAAAGGCAGCGACTATTTTTCTGTTTATTACTACCATATAAAATATGGTGGGTGAACCACTTTCAAGCATCACTGGTTTCCTTATTTACGAGGAGCTTCTATTAATCATTTGGACCATTTTCAGGATCTGTAGTTTGTTCATGTGAGCTATTAGTTATCGCACAAAAGCAGTGATTTATATATCTGTCAGGAGTGGTTTTTCCATAGGGACAGGTGGGAAGGAGCTATTAAAAAAAAATTTGCCCGTAAATGGGGCCATGTTCAGTATAAAAAAGATAACAGCAGTACGTTTACATGAGTATGCTGTAATTAAATTCAGATATTCTTCTATTCAACCTGAAAACTTAACTATATAAAATCTTACGCTATGTCGTTATTTAGGGAAAAATCATAAACAACAGTTGTTTGGCAAATACGATGGAATAAATGGCATAACTACACTACAAATCAAGATATTTTATGCTAAAATTTCAACTATATAAGACGAACTAATGCATCTATTTCTCAATTTTAAATTGAAAGACAAGATGCGTGTTTTAATGAGTAAAAATAAAACAAATTGAATACAAATATAGAATTCAGTCGCATTGTTTGAATTAAAAGTATACTAACTGAAAATGGCGTCATAACTATCACACGTTTCGATACTAAAAACAATTGTTTTTGTATAAACCACTGTAGTTGCATTATTTTCTCGATGATGTTGATGTACTTATTATGAAATGTAATGATTGCTTAACTTTATCCATTTCACGAGTCAAAAAGTATTCCGAATGTGAAATTATCAAATGTGCTGCGTTAAAATATGACATGTTTTAGGTTATTAATAATCGCTCTTCATGAAACTTCTCATGAAACTACAAATTACCTGAATACAAATTAAGGCTGTAAGTTGTGAAATATCCTAGTAATTTAGTTAGCACTATCATCTGCAGGATATTGGGGTAATAAATTTTTATGTATACAAATCCTAATTGTAATCGGCATCAGCAATGCAATTTTGTATAAAGTTTTATATTTGGATCGTGCTCATCTCCACCCCTTAACAATTTAAAATTGATCTCGTTTCTTTTTGAGAAAACTTAAAACTTGAAACAATTTTAAGGTACATTTCTATACAAGGTATAGATATTCCTGTTGATAGCACTATACGATCTTTATTTTAAGTAAACGTGAAGCTCTAACGCAGTGTTAACTGACAACCTGTTCACCTTATGGCGTGCCGAATATATTACCATTTTAATTTTCATAAGCAGGAGGGTGCTACATCAGGGTGTGCCTCTAATGGTCGTTTAGCTTTTTCAGATTTGGCGATACCCCTCCATGTTTTTTATTCTCATTTCCTGATAACTGCTTCAATTTTTGCACTGGGAAGGTTAGCAACCTCGTATCTTACGCTTCAAATTAATTCGAGTCACGTTTTTCAAAATCCTAGTGCACTATTACAATTTATGAAACGATTTCTTTAAATCTCGAAAGGTAGACGCATAAGGAGGTTAAAGTTGATGCGAAAGGTCGTGTTAAACGAGTATAAAACCGCTTCATTGTTAATTCTGGACTGGTCACAGGCTATTGTCCATGCTGCAACAGTTTTACTTCAAAGCCATCTGGGGTCCACTTCCGCATCTTGAACTCAATGACATGGGGAAACTTTTTTTTTCTAATTATTGGCACAAAGAACGGTTTCTTTTGCAGGTGTTTTGCATAAAGAAAGCGATTGACATATTTTTAAAAGTGAAATACTGAATATGCAGGAGGTGTATTTTTAATGTTGTTATACGTAAATGCTCTTGGCATGCAAGTAGTTGCTTTGAAATTATCCATTTATAATCAAAGATTTCTTTGCAGAAAAATCCGCAAATTTTACAGTTTATTAATATAAATCCTCCATATCAGATTGTTTTGCGGGGCTCACCATATTTGGTCAAACTTCAAAGGTTGAATTAGTTGTTTGTTCCCATAGTTTTTTATTATTATTCAAAAAGGATGTTGTCTTAAAATACAAGAACCGCCATGTCTGCATGGCTTCCTAAGAGCCTTATAATTGGTGTTTTTTGCATTCACGTATTTAAAGGTGGTATATTTTGCGACTAAGCGAACCCTGAAATTTGGCACCCTGATACTAACTGTATGAGTTAAACGAATTGAATTACTGTATTATAAGGGCAATAAACTCAGGGGATTGAGAGAAACTTTAAAGGATACACTAGGTTTTAGAGAGAAAAAATATTGAAGGTGCATTTTAGTTTTAAAAAGAATACATTTAACGTTCTAAAAAAGATAAAAGTTGTTGTAAACATATCGTACATGGCCTCGTAAATTAGTTTTTTACAGTTTTCCCAGTTCAAATACAATGTTTCCTTTTAATATCATTGCATCTCTTTAACATAACCTTAAATTCTCTTGCAGTCAGGTTTTGAGTATATTTAAAAAGTGAAAGAATCACACTTTTTACTTAAAAGTTGTACTAGTAAATGTTATTCTTTTGATTTTTTCACACAACTGGTTGTGTTATGAATAAAGATCTTTCATTTTCTCGTTTATATCCGTAGACGTTTACATGACAAGTCAACGCTTAGAAATTAAGCATGCAAACTTGTATTGTTTTTTGTTTACCATTTTTAGGGTACAATTTACATGCACAGCATTTATTATAAAATAAAACGAATGGTTTGGTTTTATGTACATTTTATTCACGTTCAATGTGACCATGTTTAACAATTTCAATGTTGTTATGATTATTCACAAGCGAGCAAATTGTATGGAGCCCTGCTAAAACTCATTTCTGTTACATATCACATGATGTAACATTCGAGATGTTGGTCTTTAATAGATTTATGGGTTTTCACCAATTTAGCAATCAACAGATACACTCCAAGATGATGTCTTGAAAATACGTATTACGAATAAATAAATATTTTTGATGAGCTCCAGCAAAAACTTCTTTTTTTACTTTCCGTATCCACCATATCCTCCGCCTCCGTGGCCACCACCTCCGTATCCACCACCGCCGTATCCACCACCGCCATGTCCACCGCCTCCGTATCCACCGCCGCCATGTCCACCACCTCCGTAACCACCGCCTCCATGACCACCTCCACCATAACCTCCTCCTCCGTATCCTCCGCCACCATGTCCACCACCTCCATATCCACCGCCACCGTAGCCACCACCTCCGTAACCGGCTTTGACAAAAACAGCACTGCAGAGTATCAGTGCACAAATGACCTGGAAAGACAAAAAATATGTTTTTAGAATTGTGGATTATGTAATTCAAATTTTATTCTTGGTGCAACTAACAGTAATGTGATTGTCAGATTATTTTAGTTTTATTATACCTCCATATTCCTATTGTTTAAAATGTGTTAAATGTGTGAGCATAACATACACAATAGCTGTTGTCACGAAATTGCTAACATCTAAAAGCCACATCTTAAGTTTTCATCTTAAACATTCCTAAATGACACGCTTTTCTTAAAACTTATAACTACTCGGTATATTGAGATTGAACATTTCAACTATAGTACTAAAACAGTGGATATTTTTCCAAGGGAACTTACCAAAGCTATGAATGAAGCCATTCTTGAGACCAGCAAAGTTGAGGAGTTAATGAAACTGTTGTCCTACAGTTGAAGCAGCTGACAGTTGCTTTGATGTATTCATCGGTGATCGGAGCTCCTTATATACCATTAGAAATTCGAGCATAGACTATTTTTTGTCAGGCATTTACTGAACGTTCCCAACCGAGCTCTTGCGTAATAGCACGAATCTTACATATATTTTTTTATTTCACGCTATGAACTATCGTTTTTTTTGTCACAAACTGAGTCATCTGTAAATTAGCACAGTATTTTTATTCAGAAAACGTTATGTGACATGGATTACCAACAGATCATCAGTATTGAAACAGATTTAAAGGTTTTGAGCTGTACAACTGGGTATACTGTACATGTATATACTGTTTACAAACAAAATTTATTGATACATGGATATGAAATATAGTCCTAATATGAAAAAATAAAGAGGAAACAATTACATTTACAGTTTGCATATTCTCTCATTAATAGTTTTAATTTGATCTAAATTTATTTTTTTTATTCCCATTATTATCTTCTATTATGGACAAAACTCAGGGTTATTTTGCAATTTAATTGATTTTTCACATGCTCTATATCTGATGATTTTGTATGATCACCTGTCTTTATACTCCGAAAAAAAAAACCATTTAAATGTCCAGAAATCATGTTAATGACAATCATTAATTATCATTGAAATGGGTTTTGGTCGTGCTAACAATCAGGTTCTTTAACTTTCTTACATTTTTGTTGAAATTGCATGTTTTTGAATGAATTTCAATATGTTTCTTAATATTTCTGACAAATTTTCATTGATTGATGATAGTATTTCGTGTGGAAAAGATAGACATGGAGATGTGTAGTCCATATATAAGAGACGATAGGGCAGACATGTACCTTAGTTACCCATCGATGAGCCATAGTATAAATATAGTATATGAAAAGCATAAACCTGTAATGGTCGATGATTTTTAAACCAACGAAGATATCACACCCGAATTAGGTATGGATGAACTATCAGTTTGGGACCATGTAGTCAAACAGATGCTACCGTTTCATACAGCAACTGCATTCTGTGTTTTCGTATATTTCTGAGGCATTTTTATGAATTTTTGGTATACTGCCCGAAGTTTTATAAAGCGACGACAATTTTAATTTTATATCACTGAAATGAATTTTATTTTCAAAATCAGTTTTGTCCATTGACCTTTTATCCCGATTTGTGTTATATTGGAATTCCACACATTTTAAACATTATTTGTAGAACACTTCAGACATTTTAGAAGAAAATTTGTTGCTCCTCTATAACAAAATAACACAAAACGTACGTAATTCGAACTAAAAAACCCATGGATGTCCTATTTTTAAATGTTATAATAAAGTTTTTTATATGAATGCTTTAGAAAGCGCAGAAGCTATTTAAAAACTTGTTATCATTTTAAAGAAATTCAGTGTAAAATATGGTTTAATTTTGATGTGTTCGATGTTCATAATGTTCTCTGTTTTCGTTGTTCATGCATAATGTTCTTTTATAGCGAATTTATTGTGCATAATACTTTCGTATAGCGAATTTGTTTGAGCTGTGTATAAATGAGCCTCATTAGAAGCAGTCTGATTAAAGTATTTGTAAAACATTTCGTATTTTCAAAAAATAATATTCTCTTAGGGCCGGTTGCACCAACAGAAGTTAAAATCTAGGGTTTACTAACCTCGGGCTAAAAAATAACTCCGGGTTAACCTC
>JAQGBW010003114.1:0-17280 GCA_034698625.1 Julus scanicus
GGCGTTGGTGTTTAGCCCTCGTGTTGCAGAAATAGGCCAACGTTAAAAATCAACAAACAAACAAACAAACAAATACACGTCTAGTCATATACCTGCACATGTAACTATATTTGCAATTAGTTAGTCATACATGGCCCATGTTGGATTGTTCCCTCTCAATGTGCAAATATCCGGTCACAATTCCGTATAAAAGTTGCACATGAGGCTTGCAAATCATGTGTATTTATCCGGTTTGAGCAATTAAGCGGGTGCGGTTGTAATATACTTATACAATGACAGCAAGAATATCATGATCCTCTAAATGCGTGTACACACGATTTTTGGTGATGGTAAAATTATTAGGTGTGAAAAGGTAGGAATATAAAATTATACATTTCTTTCTGTGTGAAAACATAGTTGAAACTCAGAAAACAAATTCTCACATTCTTGTTATGCTTTTTTCACACTTGTAAGTTTTGAAACATAAAATGTTGTGATATTTCAATTATGTTAAGATGCATATACCAATGCTAGCATGATGATCACACTTTTCATATAGCGTTATACGTTTTGGTGTCGAAAATTACATATTGCCCTGCGAATAGTTCATTGCACAAACAATGTACTTTACGCGTGGTTTTTTATTATTATAGGCTGTACACCGCTTGATAATTGCAATAAAAAGAACACTTCATTGATTTCTTAGACATTAACTTTGTTTTTTCGCAGAAGTCGTGTTTAATTAATGTAGTTTAATAACGGTTGTTATATGTTCATGCTTATTTTGTTTAATACCAGTAGTTACACAAAAGAGCCTCTAGCAAGCGATTAAGTGACACTAATGATGGGGCTTTGCTCTAAGAGGCATAGAGGCATGCGCCTTGTTGTATATACGATATGCTATGAGAAAGATGCAATTGGTATACTAACCAAGACTGCAGCATAAATTAAACCAATATAACAGTTAGTTCTGTATAGGATTTGTTCCAAAACCACTTGGGTATGCTTTATTTGGTAATATCAAGTTACATGTGTCATTTATGTACGGTTTATGCATACATTTATGGAATGATGCATGTGGTCACTTCTCCACCAGGGTTGTTGTGAGTTAAAGCACATGTTGAATTCTAATTTTTAAAATTTTAAGTATAGGTGCACAAGTTTATAATATTTTTCATGCTCAGTATAGTGAAAAATGTAGTTAGTTTATGTTTAATCAACTTATCTGCAATGTATGACATGATTTCGTGTAAACATGCATGCATGCATATCAATTTATATATATGGTAGTTATCATAACTGATGGTAAGTTGTACGATAACAGCAATACATTGCTTACAGCGGCAAATTACTTTTGACCTATTCGTGGGGGAAAGATTACCTCTTTCATTACAACAATGCATGTATATTGATAGAAATCGTTTTATGCAGTGTTCAAGAATAAATAAACGAACAAACTTGTTTACTATCAATTCATTGCGTGTGGTTTGTCAGTGACCTGCAAATGAGCCGGTTATTCCGAGATAGAATATAAGATAATTGGAAAAACCAGGCATGCAAGTTTATTGCGCGACGGAGCAAATACACGACAGTGTCACACTGTCAATGTGACCAGTGAAATAGCACTGAGAGCTTTACAATCTTGGAAACACAATTCTTGAAGGCGTGCTTAATCTGAACATGGCTAATTGAACATATTGGGACATGCACAGTTAAACAGCTTTGTAAATTTTGCAGTAAAAGCAGAATACAATTTGAAGTGAATTGGAGATAATGAAATTGCTTTCAAATGTACTTAAAATGAAGAAACTTTATAACATGTTGTTGTAACGCCATGACCAGCAAACATTGTTTGTGTGTACAGACCATGTTTGTGCAGGTTTGTAGCAAACCTGTTGAAAAATATTCATGTAAACACGTTTCGACAAACAACTTTGCGGAAGTTGCGATTATTTCGTGTTTGCTAAGGTGTGAATCCACCTTAATATAGATATGTTTTGCATACCCTAGTACAGTATTTATCCGTGGCTGATACAGTAAACCGCACATAAAATTTAGCGGTCCCGAATTGGGACCCGTGTAAACAACCATTTTTGATTCCTTGGGCAGAAAGTATGCTGGATCAGTCAATATGCATCGGTATCCCAAGCATAGTCCTACCATTTGTGATTCCTTGTCCATAAAGTACATTAACTAAATCGATATGCATCGATTTGCTAACCATAGCTCAGCCATTTTTGTTTGTTTGGGCATAAAATACGCTCCAAGGCTCAGCTAATGTGAATCTGCATTCTACACATGGCCTAACCATTTTTGGTTACTTGGGCATAACATACGTTGGCTCAACCAATATGCATCGGTATGCCAACCATAGCCCAACCACTGTTTACTAAGTCAGAGGCGTATGTAAGTTCAACCCTTTACACGCGACCTTGTATTGTAACTTTACCACATCGATGATATGGCATTTGGCACAAGAAAAAGAAAAGTGTGGAAAACGTAATGAATAAATGAAATGAAACCCAAAAAGAGTCGACATTTTTCCATTCTCGTTAGAATTCATAATGGAAATGCGAAGCCATTGACGCGTGCGTTTATCGTTGAGGAACGCCTTCTGGCGCGGGTGCCGCTGGGAAGCCATTGAGCACGTCTTCCGTAATAGAGCAAAATTGGGTAAGAGAAAAGAGCTGGGAGAAGCACGGATGAGGTGGAGGCAAATGTGTTTCGCCAAAGCCGTGCTCATTTTCCGTTCCACTGCGTTTGCATATACAGGCACGCATCTTAAAGCGGTTTCCATTTGCGCTCCTCTCCGCAAGCCGATGCGCAGGAGCGCGCGAACTATCGAACGCCTATAACGCTTGCTACACGCTGGGGACGAATAGGGAATTAGAAATGCACCGATAAACATCTTAAGAAATCGTTATGCGTAATGCGCGTGGCGACGCCGGGGGTGGGGTGCTGGGTCCTGACCCGCACCCTATACTCCAAAACGAGGAAAAGGAACTGCGAGCGGAAGTAGTAAGTACAGAGTGCAAACTAAAACTTGGCACCCATGAAGGTTTAGAATGCAGAGTACAGATCAGAGCAAACACGAATCAGAAACAGGGTTACTGGAAACCTTGCACCCAGGGGTAGAATGCAGAATCAGAGCAAACACGAAACAGAAACAGTTTCCGGAAACCTTGCACCCAGGGGTAGAATGCAGAATCAGAGCAAACACGAAACAGAAACAGTTTCCGGAAACCTTGCACCCAGGGGTAGAATGTGGAATCAGAGCAAACACGAAACAAAAACAGGGTTTCTGCAAACTTGTTTGTCGAAACGTGTTTTCAAAGACATGTTTCGATCTGGTACCCAGGGGAGAATGCAGAGTACAGATCAGAGCAAACACGAAACAGAAACAGGGTCTCTGAAAACTTGTTTGTCGAAACGTGTTTTCAAAGACATGTTTCGATCTGGTACCCAGGGTAGAATGCAGAATAAATATCAGAGCAAACACGAAACAGAAACAGTGTTTCTGCAAACCTGTACGTCGTAACGTGTTTTCATAGACATGTTTCGATAAACAGGCTTGACTAAACGTAGTGTTCACATTAAAAAAGGCATTTCGAAATGGCAGATGTTTTCTGGTTATCGTGTTCCTACCAAATCATACTATGACCAAAAACAGACGTTTGTTCTAGAAGTACGTGGTTTTCCATGACTGATAATGAAAAACAGGTATTGATCGGAAAACTTTTTTTCTCTTTGATTCAGACTGTACATAAAAATGGTGAGCAAACTTTTATCGTAAACATGTTTCCAGAACTCTGTTTTTGTTTCGTATTTGCTCTGGTATGTGCCTGGCAGAAGTTTAGCAACATTAAACAGCTACTATGTTAAGGAAGCATGTTTGTGAACAACGTTTGCCCGAAGTTTCAGCAAACATTTGGCGAAAAAACGTGTTTTCTACCAAAACCCGTACGTTTGCCATGACGTCAAGCATTGCACCTCGTGCTTTCAAAAGTAAACGACAGTTTTTGGTTAGCTTTTGACCTTGCTATAGGAGCTAAGTAGCACCATGACCAGAAAACATCAAGCTCCTTTTAGTTTTGTATAAATTGTTATTTTTTTTCGGTGTGGCCACATGGAAAAGGCGAGTGACCTTTACTAGGGGTACACATACAGATCTCAACAATTTCGCACATGTTTGAATTTAGCCATGCAATTAACCACGACATTGGAGTTGTGCTAGACCACTTTTTAAAATGGCGACTTCTAATTGGATGGACCTAATGCAAAGGGAATTGCAGAAATCAAAGAAAAAAAACTGTGACACTCAACTACATATGGGCATTCCAAATCGCCTATGGGGATGGAGTTATGGGTCAGGGTGTAAACTCTGCATATGATTATAAATGATGCATATGCATATACAGTGTATACGAATTTCTGAAATAAATTTCCCCCTCAAGTGGGAAAGTGCCAAACAAATATTAAAATTCATGATGTTCAATTTCTGACAAGTCTAGTACGTTTATCTATTTTCAAATGTCCTTTGCATTATTTTGACACTTAACTTCTGGTAAACACGTTAAATTAACAAACATCCATATTTTATGCCAACGGGAACAAGCTTAAAGCTGCCATATTGAATTGTGGAAATTTGATAATCAAATTTGTTTGGCAATCTAAAGAAATTTTATACATGCTCTGTAATGCGAACCATTAACCGTTAAGGACAAGTGTCATTGCAATAACTTCCTTTGGTTCAGTTGATGAGTATAATCCGAAATGCAAATATTAAAATAGTAATTTGATGAATATTTTCAGCATAAATGATAGTATTTTAGAGACTAGATTGCATAGAGTGCATGCATATATATTAGAAGAATTTGATATTAAATTTGTTGTTGACTGCATGGTTTCCAACTGCTTTGTTGGTTGCAAGATTTGTAAAACTAAAAAATTCTAGACTATCGTATAGTAAAATGTATTACAATGTGTTAAGAAAGTTTTTAGTTTTACACTTGTGTTGTTAGCATCTGATATATCAATGGGGGATGCTTTACAATAAAATCCACAACTTTAAAATGAGCTGCTATAGACTTGAAAAAAAGAAGAAAAAAAACACTTAATTCTACACAATGTTTCTTTTATCTGTATCTTTGTTTTCCGACTTTATATGTAGTCATCAAATCTAATGAGAAAAGAAAGTTGAAGTTGTGCAGAGCCCGTATTCCATAATTTTATAGTCATTTTATTTATTTTTTTTATTATTCTTTGAATTTTTTGCTTGCGAAACTCTTGTTTGTACGAGGTACACTTACAACCTGTATATATTTTAACAAATGCATAAAAATAATGTCAAAATCTGGATTATCTGCATGGTTGTGTTGGATGAAAACTTTGTAAGGTATATAAGCAATAACTGTTTGCCAACACCTGCATGCTAAATTCTGATGGATGTTATATTCAACTATTTCAGTTATTGACATTTACAGTTTGTAAATGCGAAAAGCTTTTAGTTCTGAACTTCTGATGGCCATTAAAAATAAAGTTATTGCTAATTCATTTTCAGGAAGTTGAGTCAGCGATTATTTCCAAACTTTTTTGCCGTTGCAACATAGCATGCAAGACTGGAATTTATCGTGAAATTTTGGTTGTTTTCAATGACAACTAACTGCAGAAGTGAATAACAAGAAGCTTCGGCTTTAACTGCTGCATCACATGCACGCTATATCCAAAGAGCATGACGTGCGATGGAAGGGTGGTGCAACGGCAGTAAATTGCTAACGATTCCGGATGGCAGCCATAGATTTTCGGGTTTTTTTTTTTAACGGCAACTTGGGATATCCCCTTCCCATCCTCTTTCCCCTCTCCAGCAGTAATGTGGTGTGGGATGTCTTCGATGCCTAGTTTATTGGATCATTAAGTCCTTAATCATAAAACGTGCATGAGCGCCTTTCAAACTATTATTTTACCTTTAATTTTTCTGGGAAGGAGTTTTCATTAGAACAGCTGGCAAACGTTCCATTAATCATTTCTTGCAGCATCCCGCGAGCGGGCCTTGATGGACGTTCTCGGGCATGACGATGGATTAGGTGACATATGGAACGTGTAGGGAAAAAAAAGCAAGTCCTCGATATGGCATCGCAAAATTAATTAAGCTCGTGCTCGGGTTTGGACATCTCTACCCTACGGCTGTTGTGCAAACACCGAACTACAGTAGATTGTGCTTATTGCATGGTTGGGAATGTTGAAAAGTAATGAAGAAACGGTTGTGAAGTACCTATACCTATATCTCGTATATAGGATGATTCAACATATTTTGAGGATTGTGAGGTATACATGTCAACTTTCGCAATCCACGTATACTTGAATACTCATGTGTGTTTATTAATGTTCTGATTATCCATTTTGTGCTTGTGTGATAGTTTTAGTTAGCCCCATGTACGTATATGACCAATCTAAAACATTGGACATAAATGGAAAACAACACTGCGAGTCATAACAAAGTAGAACCCAATAAAAAAAATCACAACTTCGCGAAAAATGCTTTGATTTAGATTAAATTTGGCACTTACATAGAACAATAGTGTAGGAACAAAAATGAATTATAAAATGTTCCCAAAATGCTCTCCGGTGGCCTTTACACAAGCACGATTGTATCATACGCTGGTCGAGTTCAATCCAAGTTTTCTTAATTCGTAGTTTCAAGTCTTCGATATTATTAATCTTCGATTTGTAAACCTTTTCCCGGAAAATCCCCCAAATGTTGTAGTCTACTGGATTCAAGTCAGGACTGTTTGGTGACCAGTTGTTGGATTCGATGAACTGTGGCGTTTCCTGTTGCAGCAGTTTCTCGGTTTATCGAGCATGATGAGAGGGCGCAACGCACCGTCTTGTTGAAAAATGAACAAATTCGAGATTTGTTGCATGTCCGGAAAAATTTTTGTTCGTACAATATGCATCACTATAAATGTTACCAGACTCTACAGGACTCAGCCCGTCACGCCCTTTTTAAGAAGAGTTCGATTATTTCATGTTATTTTTTTTTTAGTACACAAGGTAGCATCCCAATTCCTTGTTATGTTAGGAATACCTTAACTTAGCCCTTCCTGGGGATGCTAAACCTAACATTTGTTCGTAAAATATTGTTCTATGTAAGTGCCAAATTTCATTTAAATCGAAGCATTTTTCACGAAGTTGTGATTTTTTTTTTTTTATTGAATTCTGCTTTTGTATGACTCAGTGTAGAACTGCAGTCACGTATGGTCATATCTAGCGTTATATATATATATATATATATCGTAATTAACATGATCATGCGTGTTCCGAGGTGTTCAATTTCAGGAGTGGCAAAATATGGGATTTTTTCCATCAGGTATGACGCCAAATATGGTCATACTTGATTGCAGTTCTAGCTTTCCATTAATGTCCAATACAGGTCAAATGGCGTTTTGTTAATTTTTTAAAAAATATCTTTTTCTATGACATGTTTTGTGACAAATTCAAATTTACGAGATCATACACGGTATATTGAGGTCACAGCACAATGTCGTCATGACGTTTTTTAAATGCACGTTATAAGCCAAGTTGCTATTGCTTTCAATAAGTACGTGTATGCTTATTTAAAATGTATATGCAGGAAGTCAGTCGAATATTGACTTATAGATTTTTTTTATAACATTTGTCTTTTATTTAGACAAGAGCAGTTATAAATAAAAAAAAGTCTAAAGTTCTGTTCAGAAAAGTATTAACAAATAATGCAATTAGGTGAGAATTGTCATGTAACACACCAATTGACATATAGATTTTTATTATAGCATTTGTCTTTTATTTAGACAAGAACAGTTACGTATAAATAAAATAATACTTAAGTTCTGTTCAGAAAAGTATTAACAAATAATGCAATTTGGTGAAAATTGTCATGCAACACATACAAATTTACAGTATACTTTCTAACGTATAAGCATATACCAAACAGACAACGAGTTTATGCTAGCCCTGATAAGCATAATATTATACAATACTGGATAAGCAATGCAAAATTTTTCAGCATACGTGAGGAAACTTATTTTCCATACATCTAAAACGCATTATAGGTGCATGCAACTGCTTTCAGCTTTTTGAAACTTTGTACTAGAAGTTATTTTTCGATAAATAAACAGGATATTAAATATACTGTTAACATGTCTTGGTCACGATTTATCATCTAGAGACGACTAGATCGAAACAAGGTTGTTCGGAAAACAAGTGGTTTGAATGTTGTACGTTTGCGCAATATAAATCGGTTGTTTCTACTGGACTGAACAGTCTGAACCGCACGTTCCGTTCTTTAAACGCTCGGGTCGTCCGAAGCACCGAACCGTTGAGGAACGTGTCTCTTCACCCTTTAGGAGCTTCGCACACTTTATTAATTTAGTGTTTTTGTATCATACAGGTTTTTGCTGGACGACTCAAGAAGGCCGCGGAGTCAGTCAACCATGGCGCCATTTTCTCAGCACGTGACCCCGGCGCGTGCGCGTCTTTTCCGCACCGCTGCTCTTGCGTTCCCGG
The DNA here is from genome assembly GCA_034698625.1 of Julus scanicus. Taxonomy (NCBI): domain Eukaryota; kingdom Metazoa; phylum Arthropoda; class Diplopoda; order Julida; family Julidae; genus Julus; species Julus scanicus. The sequence continues at coordinate 8,521 of JAQGBW010003114.1, forward strand.
GCCGTGGCCGCGCTTTCCGTTCTGCTCCTTAATCGCCCACGATGACCAATTATCGTTAGGAATCATGCTCAAGAAGCCCGATAACTGCCCATAATTTGCGCGGGCCAGTGGCTTCGCACGTCGGTCAGAGACTGCCGACTCCCCCCTTAATTCCTAGCCCAATTTCCATGTTTCTGGCCAATTTCGGTATCGAATTTGAACCATTCGCCAAATGATAATTACGGTTCATCGGTCGTAACAATCGGCAACCCGCGCGTTTCCACGCCTCTTCCGTGTTGCAAAGACTGGCAATTTTACGTAATTTTTCTGACTTATTTCGCTAACGGACTAAACAACCTGGTTTGTGAACTTTGGGTTTGTTCCATTAACCCTCTGATAACCACCTTTTTTTTTACCATGGAATCCATTTGATACCAAATGGAGGGGTACTCAAACTAACTTTTCAATTGGACAGTTGGACTATCTGCATTTGGCCCACATATGGTGCACATGCGCAGTAGATTCAACCAGCTCTGAAAAGGTGCAGAAGTTGAGTGTCTTTTGTGAAATGGGTACAAATGCAGCTTGCATATATAGTCCTGCCAAGATAAAACTGCAAGATCAACCTTCTTTTTTCAACAGCACTTCTAAAAGTCTCATTGCAGTAGGTCAAGCCAATAGAATGACCACGATTAACTGATTAGACTGCAGATATGTGCGAAATTTTGGGGTCTGTTTAATACCCCTAATTATGTATTAGTATTTTACGGAAATAAATAAGGAAGGCGTATTTGAATTCAAATTAATCATGCGCGAACTTGCTATCAAAAAAATAAAAAAGTGAAACCGGTTGAAATTTCTTCATGAAAATATTAAAGTTTTTATGCAATGTTTGGGTGTAACTATCTGAAATGTACACACATTCAAAACAAATATATAACAAAGTTCAAGAAAGTCATAAAGGCATATTGGACAAATTTTGTATAATGCCGATGGGGTCTATTTTACCCAAAATTCCTTCTGTCAATAGACACTTTTTTGAAAACTTGATTTTTTTTTTGCAAATTTAACAGTAAGGACCATACACTTACCTGAAATTTCGAAGAAGTTTGAATTATTGAAATCAACATTTTGAAAATTTTAAACTCTTGAGGTCACGTAAAATCCCGATGTACATGCATGATCATCTGAGAGTTAACATAGTAAATTACGAGGACGCAAAAACTATACATAAATTGTAAATGATATGAAATCATTTGTAGTAAATTGTCCATGCAAGCTCACATACAGTATGCTTAAAGGTCTGCAATTACAGGAAATACCCATTTATCAAAGTAAATATTTAGTTAAATCAAAATGAACCCACGTTCACGTTATTTTTTTATAGTTGCATTACTTAAAAAAAAAAAAAAACGATTATCTTTGAACATCATGCAGTCATAACTTTAAGCTGTGCTTGAAGTAAAATAAATAACCTAAGAATAAAAACCATATACGAAAGTATAAGCAAATATTCGAGCACATATTGCATACCAATATTTGATTTATAACCATCTATATTAAGGATTTATTATAGTGAACATGGAAAGCTTATTAATGCATGGATTATTAAGATTTGTATTGCATTCTGTAATTCTCCGACAAAGAAATATTAAAAGACGTTCATGAATATACTTGTAGTAAATAAAGCTTTTATACGAAATACCTTAATTGTGGAAATGTATAATCTGAAAATTACTTCATCTTCCAAATACAAAATTTCTCAATGTGCATGTACGACAGATAAAAAGGTATAAGCTTATTACTGGATTAATGAGATTTGAATTGCCATCTGTAATTATCTGTTAATAATAAATGTTTAATGATTTCAATGAACTTCAAGAACCTATAACTATGCACACACAAAAAATAAGTGAAGGTATATAGTATGTGGCATTTGAACAGAAAGTTTGAAGGCATCTGAACATTTCTTTCTGCATCTGTCGTTTGCCTGATATTTGGGAGTGCCCAGATCACGGAGGTATTATGGGATACATTGTGGGAAATTAATAAGGAATAATCTATTCCTTTATGCCCATGAAAACTGATGCACACTCCGCGATCGATCCACGGGGATTGATCTTCAAGTGAGCCTCCGGAAGGCCGCGGAGCACAGCGCCGTAAAAGTATATAGTCCTGGCCCCGAGTTCTAGTTTCTCTACCTCGAGCACGGACCCGTGGAGTTTCCATATAAAAGTTGTAAAAATTTAAATGCACCAGACCTTGCACGTTTCCTGTTCTTTTTATTGTTGCCTTTGTATTCAAATTCGAAAGGAAAGTGTCATTGGGCCAAATGTGGAAGGGGAAACTCCCTCCATATGCACGATGGAAATATATAAGGCAGAAGCCGTAAACCCGGCCCTGCGTGGCTTATCCCTCATATCATGGGCATGGCATGATTTGAAGACTTCCTGGCACAGCAATCTCCGGATAATTGACATGTTGATGTTGATATTTCCTTAACTTGACACATAATTATCCTCTGTTGCTCATTTTCCCCCCTTTTTTTTTGCGTAAAACCATCTATCAATGAAATAGCTATACGGAATAGCTCCTTAAAGAGAGCAATTATATTTCTATAAAAAGTAATAGAATGTTTCTATCTTTTGATTCGGATCCAAATCGTATAAATTTCCAACCAAATCCCAGGAATTCAACCACAGATTCGTTTTTTTATGCGCTTAATATGATTCTTGACAAGTGTTATCAGTCAATCATAGCACTGGTTTTAGAAGCTAATAATCGTCTGCTAAAATTGGTTTCCATTTCTAATCAACTTTCAAATATACAGTACTATGTATAGATTTCGCATGTTGAAGCAGATTCAGCATCTGGATCACTTTTGGTTGAGAATTAATAGGCATCATTTGTCCATTCTGCATGTTGCTATCGAAAGTGAAAATTCCTTAAAAATGAACACAAACATTGACAAATCTCGAAAGCTGAAAAACGAGAAATAAATTAGAGGCAAATTCCAGGATAACTGGTATTTAACACAAATTTTACGCATAATTGACGACTTTTCCGATTTTCAAAACTGCATCGATACCCTGTTTATCTAGAATCACTTAATTGATTTCAAAATTGCAACGCCATCTATGATGCATTCTTTACAGCTACATCCATGCATTTTCAGGGTGTCCTGAAATTTTGCAGGCAAAAGCTCGAGCATATTGGAAGAATTTTCATTTTTATATTTTCAAGGAGTTTAATCTTTACATTTTCAAGGATTTCATTTTTTATATTTTCAAGGATTTCCTTCTTAACATTTTCAAGGAATTCATGTTTTACATTTTTAAAAATTAATTTCTTTACATGTTCAAGAATTTATTTCTTTTCATTTTCAAGGATTTACTATTTCTTTACATTTTCAACGATTTCATTTTTTACATTTTCAAGGATTTCATTATTTGCATTTTCCAGGATCCCTACCACAATATTTCTCTAAAGTGTCAGAAATTTTATAGAAAAATTTAAAAAGTATGTATTTTAGGCATTTGTTTTTTATATGGATTTTTTTTTACTAACTGAAATTTCCAGACACGGAGAAGCATTAACAGGAATTTCAAACCTAATTCTCGACTTTTTCGAGGTGATAATATGAATTTCAAGCCCATTTTCCAAATTTCCCGGATTCAAAGGCTGTTAAACTCCATTACTTTGTTTACCGAAATAACATAAATCTTTATCAGTCACACAATTTAACAACTGATAAAGATAGTGAAATGGCCTTTTGAAATTGTACACATTAACCATACATATGTATGTGTTAAGTGTATTTTCATATTGAAATCAATATGCAAAAAACCGGATTTGGAGTAGAAATGCGAGAATACATCGTAAGCGCACGAAAACTTGGCCAGTGCCGTGACTTCAGTCACTGGCGCGGCAATAAGCACGGTAAATCTCCACATGAGTTTCAAATGCCCCAAGGATGCATTTTTTCATCCTTTTTGTGAACAAGCCTACAACAGGAATAACTTTATTTACGACACGCCTGTTTTGCCCGTCGGTTAACCGCGGTTATGGCGTTTCGATCCAGTTTTGCATTTTATGGTGACGAGGGGGATAGAGGGATCGGAGACGCATAAATTTCTACCGAATTTGGATACAATCGAGGGTGTGGAAACAGGCTTTGCAGCCGAACCCACTTTTTCTCCCCCACCAGACTCGATCCTCCAAGAAAAGTAAAATTCAAATTTTAACACATTACCCCGATTGTATTTCCGCTATAGGAATTTGGAGGGAGTCTGACATCGATCACATCAGACTGCTGGAAATATGGATGGCTGTATCGGTGGAATGTCGAAATCGGTATCAAAGCAGAGCATCGATACTAAGCAAAGTGTATAGGAAGAAAGTATCGATACTTACTGATATTATAGTCGTTAGTATAGTGTTAAGTAAAATTTGTTAATTTTTAATTAACAAATTTTTGAAGAATTTCATAAAAGATAGCAACATACTTCCTTGTTGCTGCTGATAATGAATTACACAATTCATTTACAGTAGAACCTGTATAAATGCACCTGTGTAAATGAATAACCTCTTTAAAAGAATAACATGTTTATGTCCCGACTTAAAGACCCGTGTATATAAATGAACATGTTTAAAAGCATATCCTGACTAATTGCATATTTTTAACCTGTCCCAAGAGTATGCATTTAGACAGGTTCAACTGTATATAAAAGATAAATTACACCTCATATCACATAAATGTACAGTTCAACCTGTCTAAATACATACGCTTGGGACCGGTGAAACCTGTTAGACAGGTTATGTATTTAGACAGGTTCGTTTATATACACCGGTCCCAAGTCGGGACCGGGATATTTTATGATTTTAGAGAGATATCATTCATTTACACAGGATGCATTTCGACAGGTTCTATATATTGTAGCATGTATTAAATTCAATTGAATAAGCACATGCGGTGCTCTAAACTGGTTATCAGTATAAAATACCTTTAACTTTAAAATTTCACTACTGAACGACATGACATATGTTTTTCATGTAATTTATATTTATTTAATACAGAATTACAAACTAATCTAGTATACCTATGTATGACTTTCAAACATGCATAAGATAAAAATTAATGGGAATTTCCCTGTCGAATAAGGAAATGAAACTATACAAAGGTAAAATACATTTTCTGAACTTTTTATCGATACTCATGTTCAAGTATCGATATGGGTAGAATATACCGATACCACTAATATCAGTAGTAACATCAGTAGCAACAAGCCTAGCTGTTACAATCGTATAATTTCCTGTCTTATTGATTGTGAAGCTTACGAATTGATGCAGATTAATTATGACACGCTAGGGGCATTTATGGCAGTTCCTCTTATAAATTGTTGAAAATAGTATCCAGTTGAATGGAGGGGAATTTCCCAGCGTAAAAGCGTGGCTTTTGCCATATTGACTCAAGCGCTTAAGGCCCTTGAGCTGGCTTCTAGAGCCGCCTTGAATACACATCGTTGAATTAAACCAGTTGACGATGATTGCATTAAGACGTTGGGCAACAAAGGGAAATGAAACAAAACACTCAGTCAATTTGACATTGCTTTGGGTACGTGGAGCGCTGTCATAACGATGATGGAAAAAATCCCCGTGCAAACAAAAAGGCTGATAGCGTTCGATAATGCGAGGGTATGGCTCCTTTTAAATGTATCAGATGATGTTTTTATTCATCGGATTGGGGGTAGAGTGGCTAAGGGTGCACTTATTTGGTCCCTCAATTAGCCCAGTTGTGAGCCCATGCATAATAGGCAGGTCGATACCGGAAGGACCGCAACAGCTGGTCCCTTCATTCGACCCCGCGACAAGGGGCGAGGAGACCCAAAATGGAAGCCATACATCTGTCGCCATGTTAGAAATGGCGACTAAACATCTGGAGTACTTGCTCTTCCAGGTGGTCAAGCGATAGAAATGATACTGCTGATTCTGTTATTTAAATAAAGTTGGGACTCCACTGAAGGCAACATACAACACGCAACATGAAACACGCTAAACCCAAACGCACAAACACTCAAAGACAAACATGAAACAATGAATACATTAACATGTTGCTGAATGCTGAGGCGTATCCACCAAACGTTGACAGAAAAAATGAACAAACGTGACCAGTTCATGGCGCTTTTTTACCAAGTGCCTTATCAACAATTCAGGTACGCATTTGAGCACATGGCTGAGCATGCGCAGTAAAGTGGCAACATTTTTTTCCTTTCATCCGGACCGCCTCCCGAGCGATCGGCGAAATGTTGCCGAAACCATGGTTCTGGCAACAACAAAATGTCATAAGTTTGCTCAAAGTCACGGTAAGCAAACTTTTTTTCTCAATTTGTTTCAGCAAACTATATATTGCTTTAATATTGTTGCCCTATGTTGCCTTTAATGGAGACGAGGCTTTAATTTAATCTTGCAATATATGCTAGATTAAATTAACAATGTGCCCTATGGTTATGTGAGTGTCTATTTTCTATTATGCTGATGGATCCATTTATACTGCTTCTGTGCAAAGATATTGGAGGATTTGTTGAACAAAATATGGCATTATTTTCTAATTAAAACTGTATAGTTTTTATTTTTACGGTGTATATTCCTTGGATTAAATTGTTGTGACCAAGGTGACCATGTTGTTTGCCTTTGGGATCGAATACTTTAGCCTGGAATGGGTAGCACAACACTGGTCTCCGTCGCCCTGGTTACAGCTACTTAAATCCTAGGTTTCAATTTCATTATAATGATTGCGGATATTTTCGAAGAGTGATGAGCATGATAAATCACGTGCATGGTTGAAAAGATTTAAATATGGTTCAATTTGAAAAGGGTAAATGCAACTGAAATGTAAAATCGCGTTTTTTTCCCTTCTTTACTCCTAAATAACTGCTTTGTAGGCATGATAAAAAGAAATTCGCATGTTTCAAATTGAACTGTACATGCTTGTTATATTTAGATCAGTTTTATTCAGCCGGTAAAAATATGCAGAAAAGCTTTCTTGGTTAAAACTCATTTGAGCATAACAATTGTGTTATAAATACAGTAGTGATTTCCACTACAGCATCTTAGCACCGAACACTGCTTTCAAGCAATATTCAGAGAACACAAAATGGAAAAGATTTCTTAGAACATAATTGGGCAGTAAGTAATTGAAGTACAAAATAAGTTATAGACTCATTCAGTATAAAAGTAATTGTATGCAACAACAAATTCGCCCACGTCTGATCACTCACTTCACATGACTACTGCTTACATGTACTCTACTCATACTATAGATTATCATGATTTCACTGCAATCGTAATCAGTACTCCTACTCATGAGTACAATTTGCCCAACTCTGGTTTACAGCACATCACAACAAACGTCATGAATTACGTTTTTGTCCAACAGCTTGGTCACCTTTCCATTGCACATTACATATCTTCAAAACAATATATTTGTTTACGTCCAAAAAAATGCATGTATCAAGAAGTCACAAGTAATTTATTCAGCATCAAAATTTGGAGTTTTATTTTCAAAGATGAAAAGATTCTCGCATTGCCCGAAGTTAATCTGAAAACGTATTTTATACCATCTACACGACCCTGCATATTTTACAAATTAATTGCAAGGAAATTTATTCCATTTCGACTGAGGAAGTCTCTTCAGTGACTGTTGGCCATTGCAGGTGGCCTCAATCTTATCTCCTATAGATATCATCGTCAAAACCTGAAGTTTTTAATTAAGTCGCAGCGAAACGGCAAATAAGCATGCATATAGTGTTTGAATAAGAAGAAAGTTGCCAGTCTGCTTTTGCTTTTTAGAAAAAAAACTGGCTTCTGCATAATCAGGGCTTCCAATTTTCTGCTCTATTGCCTAACCCTAATTCCTTGCGGATTGAGCTTCCAACTGATTTCTGCCAATAGGCGGTGGCTGATTGCGCTAAATTCTCCCTGCCGCTTTTTGAGCGTTTTGTTTGCCTTCATTTGTGGCTTTGTTTGATTATATTAAGTTTTATTGGGCCGACCTTCACATAAACAAAGAAGACTTTCTATGAAATGTAGCGTGGGGTCAGGGGACACCGTAAATCAACATCAACCACGTTGTCCAAATAACGCTTTCGCCTTGGTAGCTCTGGTAAACAAAAACGTTGTCGGTCCTTGTTACTGTTCTGGTGGACATGTTTTCAGAGACCATAAATCAGGGGAAATGTTTTAAAGCGGAAGAAAAATAGCGAGGGGCTTATACGAAGCGAGAATACTGGACAGGAAAATTGATTTCGTGGGAAAAGCGAAAAATTCCCCCGCGGACCCACGTGATGGGCTGGCGGCAACATCGACACTGTCAACATATTCACGCCTCATCGACTTTTGGCTTGTGCTACCGGGCTTTTGTGTTTGGAATCCCGTATGGTTTAATTCTGGTCAGGCACTTCAATTCTTCATTTCACTCCTCATCCTTCATCAATGGCCCCACCCAACACACTACCGACATCCCTCTTATATAAAACACGCCAAGAGACACATTACAGGACATCACGCACTGTTTACTACGTATATGTGGCGATATGCACGCCACCACTGTGTGGGCAAGTGTATATTCTCTGTGTATTATCTTTTCTGGTAATTCAACATGGATACTGTGAGACCGGGAGATCTCGCGCAGTGGAAATAAGAAAAAAGTTTAAACCTAAATTTCAAGAAGTTAATTTTAGATCACTAGAGGGGACTTCCCTCGATTTATTAGCTGTTTTTACT
>JAQGBW010003115.1:0-17277 GCA_034698625.1 Julus scanicus
AAACAAAGTTTCCTCGGCGTTGGACCGCAAACAAAGTTTCCTCGGCGTTGGACCGCAAACAAAGTTTCCTCGGCGTTAGACCGCAAACAAAGTTTCCTCGGCACTGGACCGCAAACAAAGTTTCCTCGGCGTTGGACCGCAAACAAAGTTTTCTCGCCGTAAAACCAGAAACAAAGTTTTCTCGCCGTAAGACCAGAAACAAGAAACAAAGTTTTCTCGCCGTAAGACCAGAAACAAAGTTTTCTCGCCGTTGGACCAGAAACAAAGTTTTCTTGCCGTTAGACCAGAAACAAAGTTTTCTCGACGTTAGACCACAAACAAAGTTTTCTCGCCGTTAGACCACAAACAAAGTTTTCTCGGCGTTGGACTGCAAGCAAGGTTTTCTCGGCATAAGACCACAAACAGCTTTTTCAGTGTTATACCGCAAACAAAGTTTGCTCGTTGCTAAAGACCACAAACAAAGTTTTCTGGCATTAGACCTCATGGGAATCTAATCAATCGCAAGGGAATCTAATGTGGAGTTAGGCTACATAAATCCTACTACCTGCAGAAGACCATTAGGGTTTAGTACACATTTAGGGACATTTATAGTTAAGAACATTTTGCCTCATTCTAATATTTCAGCTCTAACAAGTGGAGACTTAGGAGCATTTTCCTTATTTTATGGGGTACGACCTCTCCATACACATTGGCATATGATTGCATATGTTTTGACATTTCATATGTAATAGTGTAAGAATTGAAACTGAACAAAAATATAATAAATGAATGTGGTTTTTATACACATATAATTTGACTGGTTTTTACAGGCCTTAACTGACCTAGACAGCGAATCAAATAAGGGTAAAGTTATCTAGGGAATGAATTTCCTATTCAGTCCCCAAGAAATAACAAAGATTTTCGCGCCGTTATTTATCGTAAACACGTGTTCATATAAAATATTTTGTGAGTTCCATCTGAATCGTGCCCAGTAAATTGGCAGGAGAAATTTAAATGTGTTGAATATTCTGGTCACAGTTGAAAGGAATCTATTCAAATCATTAAAGTTGTTCAAACAAGGTTTTGACGTTTTTTCTGATGTACACTTGTTTCCCCAAATTGTCCCACAAAAAAAATGAACAATGTTGACATACAAGTGATACAACACTGACATGCGTTATTCATAGTGGTCATCATTATTATGCAGGCAAATTTTGTATTTTACCACTTAGAAGAGCACTTCTAAACGTAATCGGTAACAAAAGCACATGCAGAAATTCACGGAGCCATGCAGCAATTTCGCACTTAAAACTTCATTGTTCTGATATAATAGGCAACAGACATTGGTTTCAAGCATGGAAAATAAAGGAATGGCCTCATTTTGTAAACATAAACATCTAATCCCACACTGGCCAGAACGGCAGAACCCTGACCTATCAACACGATGCATCCATGCTGTTTCATCGCAGAGGTGTTATGACGTCATAATCCCAAGTGGATAGTGTTTCGAGACGTCATAATTCCAAGTGGATGGCGTTTCATACGACAATTGACATCACGACATCATGACATCACAATTCCAAGTGGATGGATTTTCATGTTGTCATAATTCCAAGTGGATGGATTTTCATGTCGTCATAATTCCAATTGAATGAATTTTCATGTTGTCATAATTCCAAGTGGATGGAGTTTTATGACGTCATAATTCCAAGTGGATGGCGTCCCATGACATTTCCAAATGAATGGAGTTTCAAGACGTCATAATTAGAAGTGGATGGCGTTACATGACATAATTTCAAGTGGATGGCGCCCCATGATGTCATAATTCCAAATGGATGGTTTTTATGTCAATTCCAAATGGATGGCGTCCCGTGACGTCATAATTCCAAGTGGATGGAGTTTCAAGACGTCATAATTCTAAGTGGATGGTGTCAAATGACAATTTCAAGTGGATGGCATCCCATGACGTCATAATTGCAAATGGATGGTGTTTAAAGACGTCATAATTCCAAATGGATGGCGTTACATGGCATAATTCCAAATGGATGGAGTTTCATGACGTAATAATTGCAAGTGGATGGTGCTTTATAATAGTAAATTGGTTCAAGACTAATTTCAAAGTTCCAATTTGCCGCCATATTGTCCTTGTTTTCAATACCGCTTATTTTTTGCACCTAAAGATCTATCCCATTATATCAAAACAAAAGTCAAGCGTGGAATTGAGTTTCCCATTAAAGTAGAATTAATATATCGCATAATACAAGCGCGCCCAATCGAAATTCCATTAGTGGGACAATAAGGTTCGTACCCCCAAATTCGAACAAACAGTGAGGTGTAGTCTTTATAATTAAGATACACGTACTCGATTCAAGCGGGGGTTAAGAAAGGTGGGTCGTGGGTACCAAGAAAGACAATTTTTTCTGCAAAAGTTCACGCCCAAGTAGGTGAAAGTTGCAGCATTGCCCATCGCATTGAAATTTAGTGAAATTGCGGTACTAGGCCGCACAAGTTGAAACATGACCAAAGCCATGGTACGTGTCTGGACGACCCCAAGTGGCCTTAGGTCACTAGCAGGTCAGGGAGGGAACAAAAAGTTCGCGGACGATTTTTCGGGGAACTTTCCCAGTTAAATTCTAAAAAAAAACTTCATTATTTCAACATGTTGGCTAGATTAATTCCGAATATTTGATTTGGATTATCAATATTCATATCAAAGCCACCTAATTTTACAAAATGGAATTTAGGGTTATCAGCAGGTTCCCAAGTCAACAATATTCTGGGTGCTGAGTAAATTTGTTGGAAAAAAACTCAAATATCAAGGATTTCAAGGCTCATTCCTCACATTTTTAAGGACTACACAATTGGACAAAGGAATCGAAAATTTCTGTATACAGAAATTTTCGATAGAGCATTTCTCTTAAAATATGTTTTTATATTGAATTTCTTCTAATAACAGAAATTTCCCAACAAAGACAGGAAATCCCAACATATACTGGCATGTTAACACAAATTTCGGTACTTACGTATTATCCTAGACTACCTCAACCGACGGCTCCCATCCTAAATAAATTAGGCTAGGGTAGGTTAGGTTTGGTTTGGTTTGGTTTGGTTAGGTTAGGTTAGGTTAGGTTAGGATGGGAGCCGTCGGTTGAGGTAGTCTAGGATAATACGTAAGTACCCAAATTTCCTGTAATAAATCACATTTCCAGAAATTTCAAGGCTGCTAGACACCCTGTTATTCCAGATCATCTCCCCTTAGTGGTGTACGCGCCTTTAGTATGGCATGGCGCTGCCATGTTGGAAAAAATGCCAATTAAATGCTGCTCCAAACAAGGACGAGCCCCTTTTTGGAGAAAAGTATTTTTTTTAATATATAAAGCAAATAATACAGAAAACCTTTTTGGAAAATTTGCTCAATCAGGGTGCATGTCCTGTAAATTTACTGGACAAAATACAGACATAGTCCAAGGCTCATACTTTATATTCCAAGGACCACTTGCACGAATAATTATCAAAAAATTTGTTAAAACGTCAGAAATGTGTGTAGAGAACATTTTTCTTAATATTTTGTATATATAATTTTTCCTATTAACAGAAATTTCCCAACATAGACAGGAAATTCCAGCTCGAATTCCAAGCATCCAATTCCCGACTTTTTCAATGGGATAAAAATCAAGCACATTTCCCAATTTTCCATAAATTAATCTATTGAATTTTCTCATACGAATATATAATTTCCCAAAATAAACCAATAATGTTTATAAAACCACGGAAATTCCAGCAATTACACTCTGTTGAATTTTCTCATATGAATACATAATTTCCCAAAATGAGCCATTTTGGCAATCTCGTCCAGGATATTAAGCACCTGCTCCTGTACTTAAAAAATGTTTACAAAACCCCGGGTCTTTGACATTTTATCAAAATAAGTAAAGTACTCACCAGCTCCCTACGTAATTTCGCCAACGATTCGTTCATCCTTTGGGTAGGGTTTTGATCCGTTTTAGGCTGGGGGTCATCCCGGGGGCACCACGTGGTCATGTCAGCCCCTGGGCAATGTCCATCAGGGGGGCTCCATCCTTCTACAGGTGGAGGAGGTTCACCAACCTGACCCCCAGTATCGTCGCCAACACTCCACCGTCGTAACATGTGACATCGACGTTCGTGCAACTTATGTAATTTCGATGTAATATCGTTCACTTCGTCATTTGTCGTTTCGTCGCACAAGTCGTTCGTCGAATACCGATGATGTCGCATGCCGAACGGTATCAAATATCCACCGGCTTCCGTATCAGCGCTCTCTTCGTCGATCATCGCGACGTTCAAATTCGTAGAATACCACAAGAATTCAACGACATTTTTTTTTTGTCAGAACTTGTCGCGACACGTGCTTAAATTAATCCCGATGTCGAAAATACACCAAAACCTAATGGAAATCGAACTGATAATGACTGATGTCGACTACGGTTACTAAACGCCAACTTTTCCTCCTTGTAACCCGTTGCATTATGACCGATGGCAATAAACTAATCACAAGCCGTTAAAGGTAATAAAAAAAATGGTGAATAACTTCCCACACGTCAAGATTTCGGTGAAAAAGCAACCGTCGATAACGAGCAGCTGGAAGAAAATGAGACTTGAATGTGGGCCACGCGGAGAAGGGAACATCACCAGGTGGGGTGAGAAGCGCCACGAGGTGTATTTTAAACATTAAAACGCGTGCCTAAGTTAGACGCAGAGTGGCACATCGTTTCCTATTGCTCAATTTCGCGACTGTGGTGACCTGGGGGCGTACCCGCCAAAATAGCACATGCAGTGAAATATTAAGTTCATTTCGGTGAATTTATGTTTTTAATATTGTATGCATTGATGATTTATAATATAAAGCTTTGATTGCATAATTTAATGTTAATGATAATTGCATGGGTTTTAATGAATATTTATATCATTTGTAAAGTATAATGATAAAGTTATATTTTTCGCCAATGAAAATTTGATGAATAAAATATATAATATGACCAAGTAAATAACGACTCTGAAAACTATTCTCCATAAAGGCCGCCTTACACGGTCAATATTATTGAAGCAATATCGATATTGATCAATATATTGAACGTGTAAGGAGTACATTGAAACAATAATATTGATGGCATTAATATTGAAAAAAATAAAATCCGTTTGATTTTTATTGAAGTCCCGTCAATATATTGAGGCGCCGCCAATATTATCGGCCGTGTGAGGGGTTATACACCATATTGTGCAATATAACATCAGTCGTTGTACAGACGCTAGACCACGCTAGATCTATCCTACTTGACTGCACAATTAAAACTGTCCCTTTATTGATCAATATTATTGAATCGTGTGAGGGCTACCTTTTTTTTACCATATATTGCGTCAATAATATTGCTTCAATAATATTGACCGTGTAAGCCGGCCTTAATGCCATAATTTTTTACTTAAAAGTACGTCATCAAATTATTGCAATCGGCAATACTAATCATTGATGATTTATCAGGTTATCAAATCAAATTATCAACATGTGGTTAAACAACACCCCACCACTACAACCCCAATTACAGTATAACCTGTCTAAACGCATACTCTTGGGAGTGGTGAAATATATGCATTTAGACAGGTTCATTTATACACGGGTGCCAAGTCTGGGACCTCCACGTTTTAAGCTTTTAGAGAGGTTTTTCATTTACAAAGGGTGCATTTAGACAGGTCACAAGTCTGGGACCTGCACGTTTTAAGCTTTTAGAGAGGTTTTTCATTTACAAAGGGTGCATTTAGACAGGTTCTACTATATATAGAAAAAAGTTCATTTTGCCCCAATTTAAATTTCACATTTATCTCACAAAATCCCAAATTGCAATTTGCATGTACAGTCCAAAATTTACAAAATTATGTTAATTTCTAAACTTAAATTCATGATGAATCCTTTTCCAATTTCCTTGTTAACACATTTCTTGAAACCATTCCAGATGGTGATTTTGTAAAAATATCACATATACTACATGGTGAACACGTTTCTACATGTTCAAGAACAATGGTGAACCCCAGATGTATGTACATAGGTCTAGTTTAAATTTGAACATAATACTAACCATCTGGTGCTCTCGGTAATAGACTGATGATTTAGGCACGTGGAAGGGGAAAAGGAACATAATGACCATCATATGACCAAACCACAATTATAAGTGTGCACCCGTGTTTATCCACGTGTCCCCCTTCGGACCTTCTTTCTGCACTTTTGACAAGATAATCCTTCCTTCGCCACGATTGTTTCTGGAGGTCAATGACCTACAGTTGGTGCCAATTTCCTTCAGGAGCACGCAATTACCAGAATTGCCAATGTCCGGTTTAAACAAACAAAAGGGACTTTATGAGCTTTAAATAAGAAAAACAGCGAGGAAAATGACCATTCAAGAAACGTCACGACGTTTGCACATTGCAAACTTCACTTCACACACAACTTGCCAAAACTCGTAAACTAGGTTTTTTTTTGTGAAAACTTGTACCTGTCTTTGCCTATAGTCGTTTTCAATTAGGTCAACTTGTCAAATAACAATTAAATGCTGGGACAAAAACCGTAGAAGGGGCTCATGGTGGACCGTTGAAAGAAACAGAAAGGTTAAAATCGATTAAAATAAAGGTTTGACAAAATTATTGGAGGTAAATATATTGCAAAAAATAAGAGTGCAAAAATAACTCTTGAAGTCACTGTTATGTAGGTCGGTTATGTTATTAGCCTCATAAATTTAAACTGGAATTTTACGTCTTAATTATTGATTATTTTCAGCAATTTCTATTAAAATAAAACAGTTTTGGGCAGTAATTGAGTACATAAAATGAATTTGAGTAACGATTAAAATAGTGCAAAGAGTACATAAATGAGGTACTCAACAGGTATGAGTACAAAAGTAATTGAATGCAACTGTACTAAAAACGTACGAGTACAATGTACTCACAATGCATGGGTGAGTACAAATGCCCTTGTGTATTAACATAATCTGAAATATAGAGTGACAATGTAGAGTATCAATATATATATAGAAATACTACGTTAAAGTCAATAATTGAGTACAATGAATACATTTAAGAAACGCAAATGAGTACCCTAACACGATGGTAATCGTATACTTTTACAATCCGCCATACTCATATCCAGTGGACTAGTAATCATATCCATGAGTACAATTTGCCCAAGTCTGATTACGATATACTCGTACTCATTTCGTATGATTATTGATTATTTGTACTCTACTCACTGTGGAGTACGATTCCAATATACTCGTAATCAGTACTCATATCCATGAGTACAATTTGCCCAAGTCTGATTACGACACTACTCACACTCATTTCGTATGATTACTGATTACTTGTACTCTACTCCCTGTGGAATAGGATTCCAATATACTCGTAATCAGTACTCCAGCTCATGAGTACAATTTCCCCAAGTCTGATTACTCATGTCATATGACTACTGATTACATGCCCTATACTCATACTATGGGTTATCATGATTCCACTGCAATTGTAATCAGTAATTCTACTCATGAGTACAATTTGCACAAGTCTGATTGTGCCTATAGCAATATACCAAACGTCATGTCATAAAATGTTGGTCCAAACTGACATGTCAAATTTAGTTACCACATTAAAAAACTTTATGACATGATTGCACAATGTTATGCACATTTTGAAACTATTAATTTAGCCATATTTATACTTAACATTAAATTTGGCTATAAAACATGCGCAATATGTATTTTGGCGTGGCATTAACATTGTTTGGACCATATTCTATATTTGACGGTTTTATGATGTTTACATAATGTAATATTCGTTCAACACAATACGAATAATTTAAAACGCAGAGTAGTTTAACAATCAATTGACGTCATACATAATTGTATGTATACGACAAACCCATGGAGGTAATCGTTTTTCACAGCTTATTAACCTTTATTGTATACGATCAATGAAGAGAACATCGAGATTTAGTTCAAACCAAACATGATTTATTCTTTAATTCATGCAGGAAAGTAGTGTCCCAAATTTGAAGATTTTTGACTAGTTTGGCTAGTGGGCTTACACCTGTTATTCGCAAACAAAATTCAAGAAGAGAAAGGCAAAATGGTAGACCTAAAGTAAATGTCTCGAGTATAAGTTGACCTCCAAGCAAGGAAATTACCAGCCAATACAACACACGGAGTTCACTGAGGTGATACATAGTAAAACAATATAAAAAACAACAAATGAAAGTCATCACTACAGGTGAAGTACACATACATTGTAGTACAGTGGACTCCGCTTAATGTGATCATTCGTTTTTTGTTATTGGAATCATCAAGTCTCAAAACAAACAAATCCCCGAAATTCCTTCAAAAATGTACTCCTTCTATCCCCTCTCAACACAGTGTGTATTTTACACCCCCCCTCCCCTTTCTCCATAGATGTACGTCGTTAATTATTTTTTTTTAAATTAGGGTGTCCAGAACATTTGTTGGAACATAACAAAGGCTCATCCTGTAAATTTCCAAGCTCTCGTCTCGCTACCAATTCCACGACATTTTTCCAGATTTTATTAGATTAAATGAAACAAGGTCAATTTCTGCATAAAATTGGTGTTTAACACAAATTTAGGCATAATTCCCGACTTTCCCTAGGTTTTACAAATTCAAGTACATTTGGGACTTGGTACACATTTCCTCTGATGTTCCTTTCCTATTTCACTGACCTTTAAAACTTAAATAAACAGAAAAATCCAAAAAACTGAAAAATATCATCATTAGTGGACGTTTAAAATGGCTGTCCCCTTTACCATGTCCACTTGCATGGTGTAGAGAATACATATTTACTGACCATATGCTACTGACTTACAACTACAGTATGAATTTGACAATTTCATTAAAAAACTTCCATGAAAAAAATCTGAACAAATGAAAACAATTTAAGTTTTTTTTTTATCTGTACAATCAACTTATAATTAAATAGGTTGTAAGTTATAGAACCACCCGGCTATTGTTATCGAAACAGCCTGGACCAGATTTGATCCCATTTAGGGGTCCCCAGAATTCCCCAGAAATTTACCCCCCCCCATCCACATGGTGTCCATTTTACCCTGATCCCCGTTACCCTTATAGACGTCCTTAATTTTTTTATTTTTTTTTTAAATTAGGGTGTCCAGAACATTTTTCGAAACATATATACAAAGGATCATCCCGTAAATCTCCAAGCACTCCAGTCTCACTACCAATTCCACGACATTTTTCCAGATTATTCTGATTAATGGAAATTAAGGGAAATTCCAACATAAAATTAGTGTTTCACACAAAGTTGGGGATAATTCCCGACTTTCCCAAGGTTTTAAAAATTCAAGTATATTTGGGACTGGGGACACATTTCTTCTGGTGTCCCCTTTCACTGACTTTTAAAACTCAATTAAACATAAAATCCAAAAATTGAAAAAATACCATCATTAGTGGACGACCATACTGGCTTTCTTCTGTCCACATGCCAACATCCTACCCCCCTCTCGAGGACGTCCTTATTGAATGGCCCCTAAGCGGATTCCCCTGTAAATGCATGTAAAACACACACTGTATATGTATAGAAAATTATCTTAATTTCAGTGTTAATAATTCATTTCTTAATTTCTCAACAAATTTGATGTTTTCTCTAAGTTCTCTTGTAAATGAATTTTCAGTCAAGAAATTGCTATCTATACACAAGTCACTCCAATCTGATTCAGAGCAGGATCTGGATATAAGGAAGTTTCTCAAGTGAGATAAAGATTAAGCGATATGCAGTGCCTGAGTAGATCTTAAATTATATTAAACCATATTTTGGAAGGTGGGACAAATTTTGCCTGAGATATTTTTTTAAAACTTAAGACGATTTCACACATTTCTACTGTGGTTCACCCTACTATCGCTACATTATCATTTCGTGCAATCAACATGATAAACATGTACACATTTATACAGAGCGAGAAGAAGATATATATATATATTCGGTGGTGAATAATTTTAGCGATATTATCATGAAGTAAAAATGGAAAAGGAATACGGAAATATCATACAAAGATCCTTGACCCACGTGCATAGAATAAAATTTCTATCAAAAACAGTATATTAGTTGAAAACACTTGTATGCATAAAGTCCTTTAAATGTTTACATTATAATGTTGACTTTGCGTGTATTACATACAAGTGTACACAAAATACAATAAGTTTAACTAAAAACTGAAATATACCTTTTGTAAAAAAAATGCTTTTTTTAAATAATCTCTAAAAATGTGCATCATTTTAAAAAAATCGTGTTTAAATGAAAGTAAAGTTAAAAAAACAACTGAAAATACAAACCAAAACAGTATCGATGCTACTACACTGTGAGTCATAAAAAAGAACCTATAAAAAAAATCACAACTTCGTGAAAAATGCTTCGATTTGAATGACTCGTCAATCAAAGAATGACACGTTAAACTTCGGGTTTGTGTAAAGGCCACCGGAGAACATTTTGAACACATTTTATAATTCATTTGTGTTCCTACACTATTGTTCTATGTAAGTGCCAAATTTCATTTAAATGCAATCATGTTTTATACGAAGTTGGGATTTTTTTATTGGGTTCTACTTTTTTATGACTCACAGTGTATGAATACTACATACGTATATTATTCTACAAATTACACATTTATGACCGTTTGAAATCAATTTGCCTTAATTACAGAAGATAAAAGTCTAAAAATGTTCTCCACTAAGTTTTTTGTTGTTTCTTTTTAAATTTTCTTCCATTACTCAAGCAAATTAACTTCTTATTCTTGTGTAAGACATAATTTATTTTTTTCTGAATTATTGAAACTGATTTAAATTTTGAGAGATGTTTTAGTGCAGCATTTTTTACAAAATCTATATTTCAGTTTTACCAATTCTTTTTTATTCACTGTAAAAAACTGAAACCTTCCTATAGTATTTAGATGTATTTATCTATTATTTAGATTATGCAATTTTGAAGATGAATTCAAATTTCGTTGACACTGAAAGATTTTAATTAATGATCATTAGCTACATTACCAAAGAGCAACCTCAAAGACTCCAAAGACGCGAAAAATATCCTGTTTCTCAGGATATTATTATAACCATCAAAGGTTCTTACAATGCAAAAAAAATGACTTATAAATCGGTCAAAATGTACATAAGAGGACAATACCCACGCAACGAAAATGTGTGAGCAAAAAATAACAACAATACAAGTGTGTGGACATTGTTCCTACAACAAGTCAGTATACACTTCCTCAGGTAAGGTACACCAACAGGTAACACCAGGAAGTAGACAAAAGAAGTGGATGGACACAGACTATGCAGGAACTGGCATTCAGTCTCACAATATAACGTTGTATTTAATTAGAGTTGCCTCATTAGCAGGCCTTTAAATCGTGCACTACCTGTTTCTATAGGCGGATAATGTTGTTCAAAAAAACACCATAAAAATTGTACTTCATCCATACTTCCACATTCTCAACAACTCAGTGTCTCCTCTGGACTCAGCTGACATGACCACAACCGTTAACTAATTTTTAAGCAGGAGGTTAGATGAGACAAGAAAAACAGCCTTGGCCAAGTAGAAACTAACCTTGGGGAGAGAAAAAACTAGGCAATATTGTTACATGCAAGAACGGCGTACCTTACAACAAAACACAGGTACAAAACTGGTCTTCGAGGTCGACCTTCTATCTTTTCATAAATTTGCAAAACACCGCCCAGGCCATGCTCGGGCCACGCTTAAGGTAGGCGAGCCTAAACTCAAGAAACTATCCGACAATGAGGTTGAAGAAATGAACTCGAAACGCCTTTAAAACTACTTTAGCAAATTGAGTGTTTCGCAAAATACAGTTAGAAATCTCAATGAAAAGTTCATTTTCGACAATACAAACGATGTGTAATAATGAGGTGACAAGGAAAGTCACGATCGTGCACACTATATACAGCTAGAACTAGGATATCCAAAAGCGAGTATTTCCTTGATAACATACCTGGGTATTGGGAAATTTTAGTCCTGAATAAACGACTTTTCTCAGGCCAAACACAGACAACTAATGTTACAGTAGAACCTGTCTAAATGAATAAACTGTGCCGCTCTCGACTTAATTAGGACCATTCATTGACCATTGGTAATATGGATCATAACTCAATGATTATTGGTAATAGCTCAATGATCATTGGTAATGGTCAAGGCCATATCTGTCATCACATTTTGGCGGGAGGAGGAAATATGGTCCAGAATCTTGGAGTGGACTATTTTGGCTATAATAATTACGTTTTTATCTTTTTAAAGCCATCTCTCCACCAAGACGTACATGTACGCATATACACGTTTTTTACAAACATATGCAAAAAAGTTTGCCCTCCAGGTTTGTTTCAGCCGCCATTTTGTAAATAATATGTAAATATCAAAATTGTACAGCTATTAAAGACATTTAATAGGTGTAAAATTTTGACATTTACATATATTTACAAAATGGCGGCTGAAACAAACCCGGAGGGCAAACTTTTTTGCATATGTTTCTAAATACATGTACGCCTTGGTGGAGACCCGGTTTAACGCAGAAAAATTTCATTTAAAAACAGAAAAAATGTTTTTTTGCGGTTTTTTCCGAACATTGCCCTTTGAAACTTGATTTTCTTATTGTAGATTATGAAATAGTAGCTAATTTAGTGTCGAAAAATATAAAAAACTGCGAAAATCAAGCTTGAATTGACGGAGATAAAGCGGTTTGGTTAAAGTTTGGTTGATTTGTGGCGCCATCTAGTAGCGGAAACGTAAACTAAACTGTTCAATTTCGGAATTCTGATACATTTCTTGCCGAAAATGAAAGAGGAGGTCGTTAGCTTTAGAAAACAGCAATCGATATTCAGCGCTTTAAAAATATGAAATCGTAATCCCACATTTGAATTTGCCGCTCAAACGTGTACTATAAGAAAGCTACGGCGCTGGTCAACGAGGATCATCGATATAATGTCTGCTGCACGAAACCCATTTTTTTCTAATGAAGCGAGTTTTTGTAACATAACTTTGCCGTTTTTTTTTGGCTTTTCCCACTCGTAAGGACATCTACTTTCAAATTCAGCCGACTGAATCGTAGCAATTGTCGCAACCAAAAACTCTGAAGAATTGCGGATCGATCGCCATGGTCATTCCGTATTTAAAATAAATTATACTAATATTTCCGAAATTTGTATTGCATTTTATCAATTTAAATGCTACATAAAACAAGGTACAATTCACATTTGCATTTTGTTTTTGTAGAAAATATATTGTATTTATTATAACAGGGTTCCCCTTAAGGACGTGAGGGATCAAAATACTGATTTCAAAGTTATGTACAACAACTTTATAATATATAAAAAGCTCTGCATAAAAAATAAACAATTAAAAAATGCTTGTATGCTGCGTGGTGTTGTGGCCTGTGGGTCACAAGATGGACACCCCTAATATAGACATGGTGTTCAGTAAATTGGCTTGAAAAAAAATGCAAGCATACTACAAGGATTTCAAGGTTAATTCATAGCACAATATTCTTCCAAAGAGTATGAAAATTTATCTAAAGTTTAAAAAACAATAAGTTTTTTCTTGCTTTTTATATCGAATTTTGTAAATTCCCCAAATGCTGACAGCAAATTTATGCGTACACTTTGTGTTTAACACGAATTTAAGCATGATGTACGACTTTTCCAAGGTTTTAAAAATTCAAATACACCCATACCTCGCTTTAGGGCCTAGATTCGTTCTAGCATCGCGGGCCGTTTTTTTTACACAAATTAATGTAAACACACATTGTAAAACATAATATAAAAAATATTTTATCTCACCACTTTGATCTCTCAAAAGCAGTTAGAAGCTCACAACCTGGATTAAAAAATTAAATAAGTTAAATTTCGAGAAAAACAAATTGGAGTAGAAAAATGTGCTAAAATCGCTACTAATTTGTCTTCGGAATTGAATTTGCATGCATCGGATTTCGATTAACGAAGGAGCATCATCATGTGATCTTTTCAGATAAACCATCAACCAGATTATGTAAAATCCTTATTACATTTTAATAACACCTTAATACATTTAAAAATATTAGCTTCAGAGATTCGTCTAAATTCGCTTTCGCTTCTTTAAAATCTAGTGCAAATAATCAAAAATATTAGTATAATACAAATAAAAATATAAACAAAAAGAAGGAAGCAATTTTAAAAAAGCATTACATACCACAGAAGGCTTCGTCAAAACGTTAAAAACCTGTTGAAATTAGTTTCATAGTTGTTAAAAACCGCAGAAAATTTCCAATTGAGGAAAAGAAAATTAGCAAAAATACCTTTCTCATGGCTTTCGATGTTGCAGCGGTCTGAAAGTTACGGCTAGATATCCATTGAGTTATCCAATCACTGACAGCAACCTCTTGTTTAAGTTCAACAGCATATACAACGTACGTACATCGGATGTGAGAAAAAATGTGTAGAACCTGTTAAAAAAAGCTCGTTCAATTTTAAATTTGAAAAACTAACTCCTTGCGATGTTAAGATAAAATAAAACTTAAATTCATACCTCGCCCTTCCTTTTCAAACCCTCACAATTCTTGGCAGATATCTTTGGGAAGTAAGTTTTTAATTTAACAAGTAATTCAGTCTTCTGTTTTTCGACTGATTCCGATTTGTTGACAATAATATTTGGAAACTCCCACAGGCTTGCCAATAAACCTAAAAGTAAACTTGCACGTTTAGAAAGCAGGAAAATAATTTTAAGAACATTTTATTTTATTTCGTTCTTCCTTTTTTATAGCATACCTTTATCTGCCCTTTTCACCATGAAATATTCTAAGGAACTATCACCAGGTGGTAATCTTTTTCGGTAAGGGATCGCCACTACAACTTGATCTTCTCTTGGTGCTTTCTTTTTACTCTTGTGTGGATAATTCAAGACACCCAAACTGAAATATAAAGCATGATTGAAAAGATTCTAAGAATACATAATTTTGTTTATATACTGAGAAAATAAATCTTTCAAAATTGCTAACTTCAATTGGAATTCATTTCTTGGAATGCAAAGCCCGCAATCTGGCACTGTGAGCAAGAAACAGTAATATAAAATCAAAATTAAATATATTATGAATAAAAAAATGCATTATTGAATTATTTATATCTTAATGTCAGTGTGTACAAGTTTAATTCGTCAAGCAGTGGCGGCTCGCGTACAGGCACTGTGGAACTGCAGCACCCCCTATCACTTGATATTATCGACAAATTTTAATATAATGAATCCTTTCTTTAATTATTTCTAATTTAATTTATTTAATTAATTCTTTAACCATCCCCTAGTTAATGAAAAAGATAAATGTGGTCGAATTTGATGATAATTTCAAATAATAATTTTATTTTACGTCTTTTGACAACAACAATCTGCTAGCACCTACTCCATTGACAACATTCATTCTATTCTAAAAATCACGTTCTATTTCTAAGCTGTTCCATTTCTTACCTATTCTATTTTTCAAATTTGGAACACAAACACGATGTGGCAACTGTCAAAAACTTCACTACAAATCATCTGCATAACATCTATAATGCAGTGTAATTAGAAATAACCTTAAGAATAAATAAAAATTGTGTATGGAACTGTACGCTTCACAGTTCCAGCGGTGCAGTGTTTGACTGCTGCGCGCATAAGAAGCTGCGAGGGAGAGCGAGAGAGCACTGTCGCTTTTACAGTGCCGAACTTGGCGTGCTGACGAGTAGCCACTGATGCCAAGTCAGTTATAATTACTATGATAATTTTTTGAAAATATTCAGTAAAATAAATTATAGAGCAAGATACCATACCACATTCAATATCTGCAATTTCGGCTTTCTTGGTTCTTGATCCCTGCACTGTCGCTGCAAACTATTACAATTTTGTTAATTTTTTTGAAAACCCCTTCTGTCGATAACAAGCAGCTTAATATTGCTTACTTTCTTATAAGCCCAACAATGTGACTGGAGTGGACATGTTGAACAAGATGGCTTCTGCGGGGTGCAAACTGTAGCTCCAAACTCCATGAGCGCTTGATTGAAATCTCCTGGTCGATGAGGGTCAACCAAAAGATTCACAGTTTGCCACAACCAATCATTACCCTTTCGCTGTTTAACGTCGGCTCCAACCAGCCGCAATCTAGTCAGAACTCTCATTACGTTTCCATCAACAACACCCTTGACCTAAAACACAAGATCCGAAGAAAGAATCCTTCATGTTAACCTATGCACAAACATCCAAAATTCTAACATTTGTTGGCTTGTCCAATGAACACCAACCTCATTAAATGCTATTGAAGCAATTGCACAAGCCGTGTACTGTCCGATTCCAGGAAGCTTTTGAAGAGCAGCAGCATTTTGTGGTGCGACGCCATTCAATTCAGTTTCAATCTGAAATAGAGAAAATTAATACAATGTCACTGTAAAATAACTCGACAAAATAACAAATCTTTACCAATTTTGATGTTTCAAGTAATCGCTTTGCCCGGGAGTAGTAGCCTAGTCCCGACCACAACTTGTTAACGTCTTCCAGGCTAGCTTTTGACAAATCTGTAAGAGTTGGCCATTTCTTCATCCATCTGTTATAATATTCAAAAACGGTGGCTACTTGAGTCTGCTGCAACATGACTTCTGACACCCAAACTGGTGAAATAATACGAGCATTTCAAATAAGCATTTTAGTATATTTGACACAACAATTCAAAATATAATAAACACCACCAGCTCACCTGCATAAAAGCGCACATTTGGATTGGTATGAATTTCCTATATTGAAAGTAAATGTTTTAGCCGTAATTTGTGATAAAAAATCAACATATAATTGTAAAAAAAAGTCAAAAAGTGTTTGATTCTTTTCTAAATGCAATGATATTTGATTTGCCACTTGGTTCTACACGGCACATAGAACTTTTGAAACTATATTGATCGATGTAGGAATACGACTTTGTTTTCAGAAAAAAAGGTAACTTGTATAGTTTTAGCGTTGACGATGCAACTGAAGTGAATGAAAAAACGTCGCCATACATAGATAATGAACAAAATTGCTCCGAAACAGAAATCCGCCACACGTACAAATACAGTAAATCGGAAATTTTCTGGCGCATCAAATTAAATCAATAAAAAGCAGGGTTTTTAGCATAAATTTCGATATCAAGCACAAAAAAATACAGTCAACAGCACCCTGTATTCCCAGGCGGTCACCCATCCAGGTACTGACAGGGCCCGACGTCGCTTA